>JAASFS010000906.1:0-10746 GCA_023333865.1 Globisporangium perplexum | reverse complement strand
GGTACTCCTTGCCAAGCACCACGATGCTGCGCAGCGTCGCGATGGCGACGCCGGGGTCGTTCGTGCTCAGCGACGTCACCATGTCGAACACGAGCGACGCGTTCATGGACGAGTTCACGGCCGGCGACGGCGTCAGTGGCTTGAGCGCCACGCCGCTCTCGCGTCGCCCAACGATGCCGCTCGTGCTGCGGCGCTTGCGCCTGCGCTCGGGTGTCGCCAGAGCCGCCGCCAGATCACTCGCCGCGCTGCTCGCGCGCTTGCGTGGCGCCACAGCTGCCGCCGTCACAACACCGGCGTCTGCGTCCGCGCCACTCTCCACCTTGACGTCGTCGCTGTCGCTGGCGCCGCCACCTGCTCGCGCGGCGGCCGTCGCGTCCTCCTGCTCGTCTGCAGAGCCACCAGTCAAGAGCGCGCGGGTCAGAGTCGCGCTCCCGGTGTAGAAGTGCAGTGAAGGTGAACTCGATGCGCGCAGCGAGATGAGCGCTTTCTGGCGCTCTGGTCGCGGACACGGACAGAGGCCGGTGGTGCACGCGCGCTCGCTCGTACCGTCCGAGATGTAGATGACCTGCTCGTCCGTCATTTTCGTCATTTTCGTCATTTTCGTCATTTTCGTCATTTTCGTCATTTTGTGCTCTCGAGAACGAAATTGCTGCACCTATTCTAATTATGAAACTAATTAGAAATGTATTTCCAAATGAGTTATTAACGGTTTCTACTTAAAAGCAAGTTTACCTGACTTTCCTCACTATCACGTTTTATCACTTGGATCTTCAAGTTGAAGAAGTTCCAAGAGCTGCCCAGAGGTCCATGGCGGCGGCGGTCGTAGACTTCAACACCGCGACGCTCGCGCAGCTGCGTGAGCTCCCGGGCGTCGGCGTCAAGACAGCGCAGCGCGTCGTGGGTGCGCAGCCGCTCGGGAGCGTGCGGGAGCTGCGCAGCATCTACGGGATCGGTGACAAGCGCTTCGCGACGCTCGCGCCGCTCGTGGAGGCCCGTCGTGGTGGTCCGCCAGTTGTTGTCGCCCACGTCGACACCATCGCCATCTCCGAGGATACTGCGCGCTTCGCGGCGGGTGCTGGTCCTGCAGCCAGTCAGCGGACAACTGCTGCGACTCGCAGGACGCGTTGCGCTCCCGAGGTGGCAACGAGGGCTCCGCTGCGCGACGCCACGCAGGCTGTGAAGCACGATGACGGCAGCGGCAGCGGAGGCAAACGTGCGGTGCCGACGGTCGCGAGTGCGCGCGAGATGAAGCACAACTGGCGGTGAGCACCAGAGAACGAGTCTTCGTCATCGTGAGCACCACCATCAACGTCGTCGCCGCCGTCGGCAGCTCCTGAGCTCCCGATGCGACCGCTGATCTTCCGCAAGGTTGTCAACGACAGCCCCCGCAACTGCATCGGACGCGATCACTCGGTGCCGGCCGACGCGAGTGATGCGCTGCTTGTCGCGTCCTGGAACGTCCCGGAGCTCGCGCGAGAAGGACGCGCCGCAGCTGCACCGCATCGCGGAGATCGTCAACGAGTTCGACGTCGTGGCGCTGCAGGTGCGTGAACGGGCGGGTGAGTGGCAGTGAGCCATAGGTCTCTCTATCGAAGGATGCCTTACGATGACGAACGATGACACTGCTGCAGGGAGTGCGCGATATGGATGTGCTCGAGCGCCTCGTGGAGCTGCTTCCGGACTGGGGCTTCGTTGTCTCGCCGCCGGCTGCCGACGCACTCCGCTGAGACCGCACCACCAACCGCGACAACCCAGGAGTCGCTGCTGACCTCATCCTGCGCGTGAGACCCGAGCGCCTGGTGCTCCTGTTCCGGTGCAGCGCCGTCCGCTTGACGGACCGAAGCGCGGTAGTGTCGGACCCCGGACTGGTGTTCGAGAGTCCGCCGTTCGTCGCGCACTTTGTGAGCTTGAAGCGGCGTCGAGCCGAGCAACCGCCGCCGCCGTCATTGTCGAGCTCGCTGTCGTCGCCGCTGTCGCCGTTGTCGCTGTTTCGACGCTCGACATCTACCACCGACTGAAAGCCGCGTTCCCGCTGGCGCTCACGCTGGTGAACGTGCGCGTCTCGAGCGGGTCGGCTGGCGAGCGGGCCATGGAAGCGCTCAATCGCGTTGCGCGCGATCTCCACGCGCGACTCGAGAGCGACGATGTCGCAGAGAGGAAGTTGTTGGTGTTGGGCAACGTCGGCCTCGCTCTGTACGACATCCTCGCAGCGAATCGTGCCTTCTGCAGCTGCAGCAACGACTTCGTTGTCGGTGGGGGCGACCATCGCGTGCTCGCCCCGCTGCTGTCATCGTCGCTCTCCTCGAGCGTGTGCGGCGGTTTGCCCGACAACCTCTGCATGTTCACGAGGGAGCTCATGGGACTCCAGCAAGCGCATCGCGCCGAGTGCAACGTGTACTGCTTCGACCGGAGGTTCGACCCAACGTCGCAGCCCGAGTCCGTCTCCGGGCGAAGAGAGCAGTGTGTGAAGGAGGTGTCGAGTCACTGTCCCGTGTAGCTGGCGATGTGGTGAGCGGCGAGTGCAACCCGAGTGCATCTCGCCTCGTGGTGCGTCTGAGTCGACGAGCGAAGATGGAGGTGCGCGAGGCGATTGCATGGAAGACATGCGCTTGAGTGCTGCGGACGGGGAGCGACGAAGCGAGCAAGACGAGTGCGTGTCTTGGAGGCAGTCGACTCCATTCTCTGGCGCTTCCGTTGGATGGTTGTGAAGCTGCAGGGGTCGTGTGCGCTCGCTAGTCACAGAGCAGTGGTCGCGTGTTTGCGCTGCGCCTGCGTCGCTGTAGCCACGGAGCTAGCACCGCTGCTGTTGCCTTCGCTGGCACGACCACCACCACGACCACTAGCTGCACCACTAGCTGCACTGGCTCCGCCACTACCACTGCTCTCATTGGTGGCTCGGCTGCTGCTGCTGACGCCGGTCTTGTTGATGTTGCGCTGCGTCTGGCGGACCTCGTCCGGGTGGATCACTGCGAGCTGCATCTCGGCGTGGACGGACTGGTCGTCCGAGTCCTCCTCCGGGTCCTGCCACACCGCTTCCCGCATCGACGGTGGGTCCACCGCGAGTTCGCTCGCTCGCTGGTTGGTGTCGGTGCTGGTGGTAGCTGCAGCATAGCCTGCTGCTCCGTCGCCTCTGTTGCAACTGGTGCTGGTGCTGTCGCCTCGGCTGATCTCATCGTGCTCTCTTGATGGCGACGCCTTCGACGATGATGAGGTGGCACCGCCACCAGTGGCAGTGGCACTCGTGGAGGTGGCGTTGGCAGAGCCTCCGAACACCCCCTGGTACCTGCGCAGCCGCACCCACGTGTCGCTGCTCTGAGTCGCCTCCGTCTCGTGCTGGATCTTGGTGAGCACCCGCTGCATCACACGCTCCTCGATGGCGCCGATGCGGCGGAGCATGCTCAGCTCGTTGATCTGCGCGCTCGAGGGAGACAACAGAGCAATTAAGCACACGAGCGAGCGAGAACGAGAGGGGTGTCAGTCCCCGCAAGCGTCGACAAGCTGACTGGCGCTCGGTCGCCCGGCTGATCCGGCAGCCTCGCGCGTCTGAGTGGATGCGACGTCGTCTCTGTCGCGGCCGACGTCGACGCCGCCGACTGCACGAACAACGTCGCGCATACGGACGAACGATGGACACTCCGCAGCAACGCCACCGTTACCGCCGCCACCCCACTCACCGTGCTGTCCGAGGCTTCGCCGTCGCGGTCTTGAGGGAAGAGCTCGAGGTACAGCTCGCGGATGGGCTCTCGGAACATCTTGAGACTGCCAGCAGTAGCCCAAGGGCAGGCGTCCCAACGGGCAGAAGTATCCGCAGGTGACAGGGGGCACCAGTGTCAGGCAACTGGAGCGTCAGCACTGACAGGATCCTCGCCAGCAAGCACAACAACTACACCAGCAACCAGTACAGCAAGAGAGCACCGACGCACGTCTCGGCGTGGATCTGCGCGTCGTGGGACCACTGGACGATCTGGCGTTCGTCCGCGTCGATAAGGCGCTTGATCTCTGCCGGCGCAGCACATGAACACACGATGTGCAAGACGAGCGCGCGCGTGAGAGTGAGCGTGGATGCAGGCGCCAATTCGAGTCACGAGACCCGCTCCGGCCGCAGAATGCAAGCCGCTTGCTCATGCCGCTGCGTCATGCAGCACAGAGAGTGCGAGAGAGAGAGAAAGAGAGAGAGAGAGAAGATGCCGTCGCTGTCTCCGCACCTGAGGGCTGCTCCGAGTGCACGATCGTCTGGATGTCGCCGGCGCCGCTCAGGCGTGTGATTTCGTTCGCGAGCAGCGCGATCGCTTCGGTGAGAGACGCGTCTACAGTGTACACGAGCAACAGCCATCGCACGGACGCGTTCGCACAGACGCGGTCGCCGGCGCGCAATGGTTGGCGTGCGAGACACCGAGGAGGAGTGAGCCTCCTGTGGACACCATACCGCGCGCAAAGTTCCATCGTCTGCCCAAGTGAACGGGCAGACGCACGAACGCACGCACTCGTGCTGGATTTGGCGTCGATGCGCGCGAGGATGGCGGCTTTCGCGCGCTCCTGCTCGTTGTAGCGCTCGATGAACTCCCCGAGGTTCTGGATGCCCGTGTCGTCCACGAGCCTGTCGAGCAGCAGCTTCTTCTGCTCGAAGGACACCACCTTCTGCTCGAGACTCATCTTCTTCTGCTTGGAGAGACTGGAAGCACCCGAGTCCGAGTCGAGAGTCGAGCGTCGGTGGCAGCAGCCAGCGGTACGACGTCGAGGCGCAGGAGGCAGCAAGTGGACACAAGACACAAGACACAAGACACAACACAGGCAAACATCAGGATGTCAGTACCCTCAGCTACGAGCGGTGCTTCGTCCAACCCAAGAGACCGCTCTCACGACGACGTACTGAGCGCGCTTGGCACGCCGGCCGAGGCTGTTGTACACGCTCTTCTGTGAGCGCCGACGCAGCATACAGGACCACAAGCGGGAGCACAAGCAGAAGGAGCACAAGACATCGTGAGCTACTGTGCCACCACACTGCTGCGTCACCGCGCTACTGCACCACCGCAGACAGCACGCGCCACACTGCACTCCGCGGCTGCAGCGACCCAACGCACCCGTCCCGGCAACACCACCTTCACGCCACCGCATCCACCACCGACGACGCCACCACCACCGCCACCACCACCACCACCGCCATCCTTGTCCGGCTTGGCGATCCGCTCGACCTCGAGCGCCAGCCGCTGCTTCTCGACGCGGAACGCCTGTCGGTCGACGTCCAAGTCGCTCTGCTGCTGCGCGAGCTCCCGCTTGAGCTGCGCCGTTCGCTCCTTCAGCACCTCGAGCTCGCGCTGCGCGAGCCGCGAGTCGTCGTCCGCCTGGCGAGTGGCGTCCACCACGCGCTTCTCGTTCTGCAGCGCGTCGAGTCGCCGGCGCCGGGTCTCATCGATCTGCTGCCGCAGCTTCTGGAGCTCGACCTGGCGCTCTGACACGGCGGTTCTCAGCCGCTCTTCGACCTGCGTCTGCCGCTGGGAGCTCACGTTCGCGCCGGGACCGGAGCTGGAGTTGGGGTTCGTTGGTGTGGCACATGCTTCAGGTACGCACGAACTCGCACTCGAGCTCTCGCCATGTCCGATCGAAGCGCTCACAGCAGCAGTAGCATACGATCCCGAGCTAGCCCCACCTGTCCTGCTGGCGCTGGTGTTGTTCGAGCTGGAGTCTGTGAACGTACTCCCAGTCGCAGCTGTGGTCGCCTGCGGAGCTCCTACCGTCGCCCCAGTTGCGGTCGCAGTCGATGCTGCTGCTGCTGTTGTTGTTGCTGGTGGTGGCGGGGACGCCACTGTCGGCGCTTGCGCGATGCTGTGCTGCTGCGCCGCGCCAACAGTACCTCGGGTGAGCGCGCGGAAGCGCTTCTTGGCGTCCTTGAGCTGCTCCTTGAGCGCCTGGAGCTCGGCATCAGCTGCGAGGATGTTCTGGCGCTCCGTGTGCGCCTTGATGAGCGCCAGGTCGCCCTCGGTGCGGATCTTCTCGAGCTCGTCTTCGCAGCGCTGCTGCCAGCTCTGCGGGAGTTCGGCGAGCGACGGATGTGGCGGCATGTGCGCGACGGCGGCGCCACTGCGCGTCATGTCGAACTCGGAGCGTTGCTGTCAGCAGCAGACGTGTTCGATCGAACCGTCGGCTCTCCTCCTCGCCTCGCCGACTTCTTGCGGTGGCACACAGCGCTGATCTCGCTTCCAGACACGCACGGCGAAGTCAGAGCAGCAGCAGCAGTAGCTCGAGTCAACTGGAGCTCGGAAGGAGAAGCACGCGATGGAGTGAGTCGGTGTGCAATGGGTGTCTGTGTGCGAACGTTGATGCTCTGTGTAGGTGTGAGGAGAGAGGGAGGGAGAGAGAGAGAGAACGGGTGGAGACTCTGGCAGACTGTGAGGCGCCGAAGGCACTCGCTCACGCTGCACTCCCTCGTGTATCTCTCGCCAGTCCCCGCGCGCTACTCCTCCGCGACGACTGGCAGAGCAAGGCCGACATCGAGCAGATCCGACTGGAGCTGCTCCAGCTCGTGGACATTGTCAACCGCTTCCGTACGACACCGGCGCGCTTGCGATGGAGCTCTGGTGTCGGCCCTGGTGTCGGCTCTGCGTCGACCATGCGAGCACTTGCTGCTCGCCGACTGCACGCACTGACGAGAGCCGAGTGGCTGCTTGCAGATGCGAGCGCCAAGTCCAGGCTCGCGCTTCTGCACGAGAAGGTGTCGTCCATGGAGCGGAACCTGCGGTGCGTGGACGCCTGCGAACGCCGAGCGAGTGTCGCGGGGTGTTGGCGGGCGGTGCGTCTGCAGCGGGTGGGGTTGACAGACGCCACGTGTGCGGGTGTGTGGACATGGACGAGCAGATACGTGGAGATGTCGGCGCGCACGGGTCGAGAGAGGGTGCTGCTCGCCTCCAGGCGTGACGAACTCCCGTCGACCGCCTCGCCAAGCCGCAACGACGCCGACGGCTCGGGAGGGCGGATGCAGTGAGTGAGTGTATGGTGGTGGTGGCGGATCTACAACTATCGGATCAGCGCCTGCTGCAGCTGATGTGTCGAGCTCCCGGCCGGCGTCTATTCGATCTCGCGCACGATCGCCTGCTCGCGCGTGTTGATGTGCTTGATGGCGCCGGGCTTGGCGTGCGCGCGGCGGTTGTCCATCTTCTGCTTCTCGCGCGAGTTCGCCTCGCGCTTGGCGTCCGCCGCCTTCTTGATCGCCTTGGGGACGTGGCGGTGCCTGGTGCAGAGCAGCAACGATCGTCAGCGCAGCTCCGCGAACACGTAGGAGGCGGAACAGGAGGAGCACACACTTGTCGATGCGGCTGATCTCGCGGAGGTGCTTGTAGCGCTCCTTGAGCGACTCCTGGTACTCGAGCTTGCGGCGTTCCCGCGGCGCCGCCTGCATCCACCGCGCGCGCGCGTCAGTCGCTGAGCGAGTCTTGCGCCACCACCCGCGCATCGCCACCAACGCACCTTGACGAGGCTCTTGGACGCCTCGGCTTTCCAGATGCGGACGTTCGTGTCATCGCTGCCCGAGAGCACGAAGTTCGCGTCGGCGCTGAACTTGACCGAGAAGATTCTGCGGACGGAGGCGAGCGCGCGAGAGAGGTGTCAGGCGCGGTACAGGGGGGCGACACCAGCGTGCAGGACGCGCGCAGACGCACCGCTGCATGCGCTTCGTGTGGTACACCTCGCGGCTCTTGGCCGAGTGGATGTTGAAGATGCGGATCGTGCGGTCGTACGAGCCCGAGACGAACTCCTTGCCCGTCGGCGAGTACGCCACGTCCATCCTAAAGAGCACGCGCACGCAGGTTAGCTCTCGCAGAAGCGCTTCGCCGCGGAGACCTCACGCTCGCGCACGCACACTGCCGAGACGTGGTCCTTGTGCACCATGAGCGCGCGCTTCATCTTGCGCATGTCGAACGTGTACAAGTTGTGATCTTCGTTTGCCTACACACCCAACCCACCAAGACGCCCGGTAGCGACAACGTGAGCGACAGGCACATGCCGCGCGCACCCCGCGATGCGCCGCGCTCGCGAAATGCACGTACGACGGTGAAGTTGAACGGCTCCATCGGGTTCCACGCGAGCGCGTTCGAGCGCATCTCCATCACGATCTTGCGCATGGAGGACGCCACGCGGATGTCGTAGAGCGAGATGGTGCGGTCCGAGCCCGTGGACGCGAGCAGCGACGCCTCCGCCGGGTTGAACTTGACGGCCGAGATCGAGTCCGCGCCCCACGCGAACTCGTGCGTCGGCTCGGAGCGGCTGGGGTCCCACACCTGCACCTTGGAGCTGCACGTGGCGAACAGGTTCTGGCTCCAGTGGTGGTCGATGCCCCTGCACACGCCCGCACCCAACGCCCCACGCGCATCAGACGTCAGATGCCGCAGCAACACGCGCGCCACATCACACACGTCCACACATCGCATGTCACGCACAGGAAGGGCTCCTTGGACGTGAACGTCGAGAGCGGCGTCGGCGCCGCGTCGTCCTCTTCGGCGTCCGCCACGTGCAGCGCCCACTGCTTGACAGTCTTGTCCTCGCTGCAGGAGAAGAAGGTTTGTCCGCCGGGCGCCACCGCGAGCGCGCGCACCGACCCGCGGTGGCCGTAGCACGACCACACGCACTGGCGGCGCGGCAGGTCCCAGACGCGCAGCTCGCCGTCCGCCGCGCCGCTCAGGAACGCCACGAGGCTGCTCGGGCTTGTGGCCAGCGCGCTCACGCCGTCCACGTGACCGTCCAGCGCGCCAACGAACGGCTTGGCGAAGAGCCGGTCGAGCTTCACGGCGTTGAGCGCGCGCGTGTACTCGCGCGGACGCTCGAACGGGTGCAGCGCTGGGTCGTAGTTGCGGAACACGCGCAGCTTGTCGGTCGTCACCTCGGCCGTGAAGTCCTTCTCCACGCGCGAGATCGTCTTCACCTTCATGCTGCTGCTGCTGCTCGTGTTCCTGCGGTCGAGGTCGAGGTCGTCGAGGTGTCCGGGTCAAAGTGCGCGAAGGAATACGAATGGAAGTGCGTTCACATTCACTTAAGTGCGATAAATCTTTAAATTGATTATGGTGCTCCGAAGGCATATATTAAATAAGACCCAGCCAAATCGAAAAGCAAAAACAAACAAAATTAATTAGTATATCAACCGAGTCGATAAATAGAACGAAAAGAGATATGAAAGTATAAAAATCACAACGAGCGAGAGGTAACACACGATAACAACATTTCATGATGTATGTGTATCGTGATCTTCTCCATCACAATATCGGCGGGTCGGTCGAATTCGAGACCGAGGAAGGTAACAAGGTGACGCTATTAACATACCTCTTTTCCATTCTCGATTTATAGAATTGAAAGAGTTATGAAAAATAGGAAAATCACACATAGATCGAGGCAACACAGCGAAAACAGCATTCATGACGACTTTGTATCATGATCTTTTCGCTCACAATAGTCCGGGTCGTTCAATTCGAGATTTGGGAGGTACTTGGTGGTATCAACGATAATTGAGATTGAAATATCCATATTATCGGAAGCGGAGGTGAAATAGAGGCTTCAATCAACCTTTCAGCACATTTAAGGAAGGAAACCAGCGCGACTCGCAAGTGGAAAGCAAAACCTCGAGAGTGTCATGTAAGAGTGATGGCCCTGGTCAAACTGCGCGTTGCGACCGATGATGGGAAGTGGTTATAATCAGTCAAGAGATAAGTACAAACATTTTTTATTCAACAACGCGCGGGGGTACAATCTTGAATCTAGCCCTACTACAAGCCAAGGCTCAGCACAGAATGTCCAATATTTAGTCGGTCCCGGATTAGTGTGTCTAAAAGCAAATTTGGTTTATCTTCTTCCTTTGACCTTTCCGGCATTCGCACTTGTCCCCTGCAAGGGCGATAAAGTCGTTTTTGACGGGAAATCAATGTTGTCATTTCGTGAAATTTCACACAGAGTTTGCTGAAAAGTATCAGAAGACGTTTCACATGGCATAGAGGCCGAAAATCCTTCTGTGGAAGACAAAACAAGATATACGCATGGTACAACTCCACAAACGTCCACACACATCCACAATTGGCGTTCGTTTTGAGCATTTCATAAACGTCGAGGACAAGTTAACAACGGAAATTAGAAAATTTTACCTGCTGCCAACGATTTGAGAGGAAATGATCCAGAATCCAGTTGGTACAGGATGTAGCATATTTCAGAGGACATTTGTCTATAGATGCACTGCAGCTATCACTGTGTTGACGTAGGCAGTCTCGACGAAGTAGCAGCATCACACTTTGCTGTAGTGATGTGTAGAGTTAACATCTGAACTACTGATTCTCAATGTGGTAACAAGATCACTGTAACGGGGTTACACGCGCGGGTTATTAAATATAGCCCAACGCTGCCGGATTACTATCCGCCCAACATCTTTAGAGCCAGCGACAATCGCGGTCTATCCGATTGGCTACTATTAGCACAATAAAGACCAATAAGATCAGTAGGGCTCTCAGAGCCACTCAAATTTAGGCATCTTATATTTTGTATAGTATACAAATCTACACGCTCACACCAACTGGTGGAGCCGCACTAAGCTTCGAAATAACACTGTGGTTTTTGGAGCAGAAGCGACCAACGTCTTTCCGTCTTTGACTGGAATCCTTGTGGAAGGTTGTGAGGACGGGGCGGCTGTGGAGAGTTGAGAGGAAGCGTGGAGGCCGAGGAGGAGAGGAGGTGTTGGTAGTTGAAGGTAAATTGAGAAGTGAGTTAGTTGGCGGCGCG
>JAASFS010000905.1:0-10751 GCA_023333865.1 Globisporangium perplexum | reverse complement strand
AGTCATGACATGGAAGCCTGTCTTCTTCTCTCACGCCTTCTCTCACGTGCGCTTCACGCGCTCCTTCTGCGCCGCTGCAGCCGCCTTGTGCTTCTTCGTCTGCACGCCCGTGGCCTTCCCGATGCGGCGCAGCAGCTGGAGACTCCACCACCGCGAGAAGCTGAACACCCACCAGCGCAACCAGCCAGCCGCACACACACACACACACACACACACACACACTCGCGTGAGGACGCGGAAGCTGCTCCCGCAAGTCTCAAGCGTGCAAGCTGACGCGGTACCGGAAGATCGGGAGCTTGCGAGACTGGTCGTCGGACTCGGACACCGGGTCGCATGCGATCGCGAGGAGCAGGAACTGCAACAGACACGAGCGTCAAGAGCCCGCGACTCGGTCCTCTCTCGCGCGCGGGTGCGAGCCACGCACCACTGGGAAGAGCAGCGCGAAGATACCTTTGCTCACGAAGTTCGGCACGAAGAACGTCGCGAGCGTGAACGGACTCCCGAAGCCAGCGAAGTACGCCCTGACAGCCACCGCCCCATTCATTCGCTCAGACGATCGGAGCACCACCATCACCACAGCGCAAGCGGCAGCCGCGAGTGCACCACCACCCACCAGTTTTGCTCCAAGTGGGCGAGACGCTTCTCGAGACTCCAGCCCGCGAGCGACCACTTGTACTCGAAGCAGTAGAGCGAGTACAGCCAACTCAGGTGGATGAAGCTCGCGACGGGACCGACCACCGGGATCAAGTACGACAGAACGGTCTGCAGCAGGAAGAACGCCACGAGAATCGCGCGGTAGAGTTCGTCCCTGTGCGTGCGCCGAGACACCCAGAGAGCAAGTGTGAGCGAGTGTGCGTCCAAGCAGATAGCACCTACCAGGCACCAGCAAGCACGACGGCACCGGATCATGTCCGCGACCGGCGTCGGGTTCGGCTTCCCGTGCAGTTGCAGGTACGCTGAGCAGCGAGCGACGTGTGAACAAACGAGCGGCGGAGGAGACGAACGGATGCGTTCCCAGCAGCCTGCGCACCGTCGTCCGCGATCTCTTGGTACCAGATCGTGTTGAGGATGAAGCTGATGCAGTAGATCGGGTACATCCAGAGCACCTGCGAGCGCCGCGTGTTGCGCCGCGTTCAGACTCTCTCTCACTCGCCCCACACAGTTCGTTCGCCCGCGAACCCATCGGCGCACACGACGAACCTGGTAGAGCAGGAAGACGAAGCCGTCCACGCGGTCGCGCACGTCCTCCGCCTGCCCGGGTCTGCGTCGCCGACCACCACAAACATGCGCATGCAACTCGCTATGAGCTTCCGTGCATGATGCACCGCTATCCGCCTCCCCACACAGAACGATGCACCAGGACGCACCCCTGCGCAAACGAGTGCTGCAGGATCTCGCCGAAGAGGTGGATCACGGGGATGACGGCGCGGTCGAAGAAGAAGATGCTCCCGAGGAAGATGAGACCGTTGAGCACGAAGCACTGGGGGTTGTGCAGACAAAGAGATCGGCACACAACAGCGTCATGAAGCGCTCGAGTTGCTCTTCGCGGCAGCCGAAGAGCCAAAACGAACGCGTCTGATACCTTGGCGCTGGAGACGCAGATGAGCCGCGAGTTGAGGAAGAAGAGCAGGATGCGGTGCAGCGAGATCGCGTGCTGGACGCCGCCGCAGAACTCGCGGAATGCGGCGCTCAGCACGCGCTCGAGCGCGGATGCCGACGCCATCGACGTTCTTCAATTTGTGAAGAAGAGCAGCGCGACAAAGTGCGATTGCTACTTCACTAAGTACGATTCCAGCGCCGTACCCCATCGTAACCCATGTGTCGTCATTCCTCGATTAAGTGCGCAATTTGATTTACTAAAGTACGCTGCCAGCATGTTGAAGTGGTTTTGTTCGGTAAGGTACGAAAAAGAGGGCTCGGTGGTCGCCATGCTGCAGCAGCGAAGGCGAGGCGCCGGCTGCGAGGGCGTCGCGTGCGAGCACACGCTCGGCGAGCAGCCGCTGCATGTGTACGGGTACCTGTGGACCAAGCCGCACACACAAGCGAAGAGCGGTGCTGAAGGTGCTGGCGGAGATGGTGACCCGGAGCTCTTCGAGGACAGCCGCTTCCAAGCTGTCTTGACCGACACCGTCGTGTTCAAGCACCAGCGACCCGTCAAGTGGCTCTTCTCATCCAAGCAGGAGAAAGGCAGAGTGCGTGCTGCGGATGTGCTGTGTGGATTGGACTGTGTGTCGTCGCTTGGCGCCTGAACGCCGCCGCCATCAGATCCTGTGTAAAAGCAGGAAGAGCCTCTCAGTCGGTCAGGTCGTGCACGAGTTCCTCGCGCCGAAGCTGTACACGCGCGGCACGAATCGCGACGACCCCGATCTCGTGCTCGCCACTTTCGCGTACACGGAGCGCTGCGCGGCTACCGGCGAGCTGCAGCTCGTAGTGGAACACCTTGATCGAGCTGGACTGCGTGCGTTTGCTGTCGCGTTGGCAGACTCATTGGCAGCTGTGTCTGACGGGCGCTACCACTCGGGTGGTGTCTCGTAGTCGCTCTCCAGAACCGAGACAAACCCGTGGTGAGCGTGCTCCAGCGGTTCGTCCCCACCAAGTCCGGCTACAACCACGCGCTCCAAGCTGTGTTCACCCACGAAAGCTGCACGATCCGCAAGTGCGTGAACGCCAACCTGACCGCAGACGCGTCGTGCAATGTCGTGCAGCGCACGATCACTTTCGAGGCGAACGAGAACGATCTTTGCGCTCGTACGTGCTGCTCCGGCTGCTCTTGCAGGGTGGTTGAAGCGAAGGATCAGCGAGTTACTATCCTGTCCTTTGCACTTGCAGGGGACGTCGCAAGCAAGGAGCTGCAGCACAACATCGAGCAGATCAACATGGAGTTCAGCGCACACCTTGAGAAGATCGTCGGCAAAGAGATCGTGCGGCACGTCGCGTACTTCAAGGTGAGAAGGAAGCAGGTGCTGACTCGTGTGAGCTGCTGCGCCAGGAGCGCCACTCATGACACTTGCACTTCCAGGTCGGAGCAGACGATCGCATCTACTTCCTGTGGAGCACGATGATATCGTTCGAGCGGCCGGGCAAGACGTTCGCGAAGCACCACCGACTCGCGCTCTCTTCAGCCGAACGGCACCGCCAGCTTGCGAACTCCTTGGAACACGCTCATGCAAACAGGCTGCGTGGGCTCTG
Organism: Globisporangium perplexum; assembly: GCA_023333865.1. Classification (NCBI taxonomy): domain Eukaryota; phylum Oomycota; class Peronosporomycetes; order Pythiales; family Pythiaceae; genus Globisporangium; species Globisporangium perplexum. The sequence goes on along the minus strand of JAASFS010000905.1, from coordinate 7,562 downwards.
CTCACAGCTCAAGTGCTGCCCAGTGTGCAACCAGATGCTCCCGCGGTCTCAGGTCGACTTCCTGGTGCGTTCATGCATGAGTGCGAGTGTGCGCTCGTGAGAGCGTCCCTTCGTACTCAGTTGCTTGGATCGATCCATTCACACACTACCACTCAATGACAGGTCAGCTACAAGAGCATCATCAACCACGCGGAGAACGAACTCAGCCCCGTGCGAGGTCGAGACGGACAGACACCGGTGCCGGCGATTATGCTCAAGATCTGCGGACCTATGAAGAAGAAGCGCTTCGAGCAGCTCAAGCAGGACTCGACGTTTCTGTGCGTGTGCTTTCGGGGTGCTGCAGCGGAAGCGCATTGTCGTCCTGGCCGCAACTCTCACGCCGTGTGGTCGTGCTCCGCCAACAGCTACCAGACGCTTCATCTGTGTCACCCTTGCTCCCAGAGACTCAACCCTCGCCAGCCTGAGATCTCCGCATCCAAAGGCGGAGAGAGCAGAGGACCTGAAGCCTCTGTTCCTCCACTAAAGCCGCTGACGTCCCCACAGACTCAGTCTGCTCATGCGCTCTTCTGGGGCAGGATGGAGAGAAGGGCGAAAGCGTCAAGCGGCGCGCAGACACCCAAGGCGAGACCGTTCTCCGCCGACATCCCTCGCGTGCGCTTCCACCGGAGCTCATCCAAGAGCACGCACAGCAGCAAACAGTATCTCCGGCATCTGAACCAGCTGCTCCCGTTCGTGCAAGGATCTTCCTCCGAGACGCGACCCGAAGATGACTCGCAGAACTGCCTCGAGCGTGTGGCTCAGCACCTGCAGCGCAAGTACCACCGAGCGTCGCTGCGGTTCGCGCTCGCTCAGTGCAACATCTTCCCGCCGGACGCGGTGGTTCCTGCAAACGTGCTGTGTTGGGTCTGCGGTCCGGAGCTCGTTGCTGCGATCTCAGCATACGTGCGTGCTTGCATGCAAGAGCTCTTCGTCCGTGTTTCCAGTGGTGCTGGTGCTGACAACTGCGCGTTCGCGGTGCAGTGGACAGGGTTGTGCAGGGCAAGTGGGGGCGACGCCACCGACACACCAGGGATCGACATCGACGCACTCGATGGCATCCTCATGAGCCGCATCGCATCTCAGACGAGTGACCGAGCTCTCGGTGTGACAGGAGCGAACGCAGGCGGAGCGTGCTCGGGTGGAGAAGCTGCTCTAGTTGTTCCAGACAGCAGTCTCGTGCCCGCTCGACCCACTCGACCCACTCGACCGAAGAGCTCTGGAGCGCTGTTGGCGTCGTCGCGAACAAACTCCTTCGTGGCGCGAGCATCTAGAGGGGCGTCAGTGACGGCGAGGCAGAGTTTGAGCTCATGCTTGGAGACGGTGCGCGGCGGGTCTCCCGGCGGTGCTGCAGCCGCGATTGCCCGTCCGCCTGCGAGCGCAGGATGCGGCAGAGCGCTCGTAGACGAGGATGTCATAGCGACGAATCCACAGAGCTGTCGAGCAAATCCGCGCCCCCAGGCAGCGTCCGTGACACCAAGCGGCAGGAACCTGACGAACGCAACGGATCCTGCGAGTGGCGGCCCCTCGACTGGCGGATTGGCGAGCACGGAGGAGCTGTCGGCGGACGAACTCCGAGTGTTGCAGGAGACGCTGCTGAAGTGCGCGTGAAGGATCGAGAGTCGATTCCGATGAATACGCGGATCAAGAGCACGCACACGCACACCCAGCGCTCCGCTCCAAGCTGCTGGCTCGTCCGTAGCCAGACAATCCATCCATGCTGCTCGCATGCCATCCGCTTCGGATCGAGGTGCATAGAGCCATGTGGACATCGCGCCGTTTGAAAAAAAGCGCGGGAAGTGTGAAAAGCGTCTTTTCTATGGTCTCTCGAGGTCGAAAAGATATAGTGATAAAAACGAGGTTGCAAAAGCGGGAAATCGAATGGCTGGCATTCGCTGGAGCCATTCGTCTTCTTCGCGTCGCTCGTGTCGCTCGCGTGTGGCTCGCCACGCATTTCCCAACGTCGTCGCTCACTCGCAAGCTCGCAAGCTCGCAGCAGCAACAGCAGTAGCGACATGGCCGACTTCAGCCCGGAGCAGCTCGAGGCGTGCCTCCTGCAGCTCACAAACCCGGACACGGAGCAGATCAAGCAGGCGGAGGTCGCCATCAAGGTGTACCTCAAGAAGCTGTCGTCCGTGGGCGGTCTCATGACGCAGCTGCAGCTCTCGGGCAAGCCGGAGGTGCGCCAGCTCGCGGCGCTCATGCTGCGCAAGAAGCTCTTCAAGCACTGGCCGAAGCTCGACGAGGCCACGCAGGCGGGCGTGAAGCAGGCGCTGCTCGCACGCGCGGCCGAGGACCCGGTGCACGTCGTGCGCTCGGCGGTCGCGACGCTCATCGCGAGTCTCGCGCTGCACGAGGCGCCAGCGGGCAAGTGGCCGGAGCTCATGGTGTTCATCAACACGTGCGCCGTGAGCGCGAGCGAGGACCAGCGCGAGATCGCGATGAAGCTGCTGCAGCTACTGGGCGAGTCCATGGGCACGCACCTGCAGCCGCACTTCGGCGACCTCAAGAACATCTACGCGGCGGCGCTGCAGGACGCGCAGAGCCTCAAGGTGCGCGTGGCGTCGATGCGCGCGGCGTGCGCGCTGGTGGACTTCCTGGAGGACCACGACCTGCGGTCGTTCCAGACGCTCGTGCCGCTGCAGCTCACGGTGCTGCAGCAGTGTGTGGCGAACGGCGCCGAGCCGGAGGCGGTCGAGTTCCTCGACGTGTTCTCCGAGATCGCGTCGAACCCGTTCCCGATCCTGGACCAGGCGTTCCCGGCGTTCATCGAGCTGCTGCTGCAGGTGATCGTGCACGACAAGCTCGAGGTGAGCACGCGCGCGTCGGCGTCGTACGCGCTCGGCGAGTTCCTCAAGAAGAAGCCCAAGACGATCGGCAAGAAGCACCTCGTAGCGAGCATCTTCACGACGATGCTCAACATCGTGGCGAGCGACGACGACGTGTCGTGCGGCCTCATCTCGGGGCTGCTCGAGCGCGACCAGAAGGACGGTGACGACGACGACGACGAGGACGAGTCGCCGGGCCACCTCGCGCAGCAGACGCTCGACAGCCTGGCGCTGAGCGTGCCGGCCAAGTACCTCAACCCGGTCGTGTTCGGCATCTGCAACGAGTACATCCAGTCGCCGGACGCGTGCAAGCGCAAGGCGGGCGTACTGGCGCTCGGCATCCTCTCGGAGGGCTGCTGCGAGTTCATGTGCGAGAACGTCAAGGAGCTACTGCCGGCGGTGTACCGCGTGGCGCAGGACCCGGACCAGAAGGTGCGCGAGGCCGCGTGCTTCGCGCTCGGGCAGTTCGCCGAGTTCCTGCAGCCGAACATCATGGACCACTACACGGACATCTTGCCGATCGGCATCGCGCTGCTGGACGACAGCACGAGCGCGATCAAGGCGACGGCGCTGTACGTGCTGGATGAGATCACGCAGAGCATGGAGAGCCACCAGGTGCTGCCGTACCTCGACACGCTCGTGACGAAGCTCGTGGCGGTGCTGCGCTCGGCGACGCCGCAGCTGCAGAAGATGGCGCTCGACGCGCTCGGGTCGATCGCGCTCGGCGCGAAGGACGCGTTCCTGCCGTACTTCCAGTCGGTGGCGGAGCTCATCCAGCACTTCTGGAGTATCACGGACCCCAAGTTCTTCTTCCTGCGCGGCGCGTCGATCGAGTGCCTCGGGTACCTGGCCACGGCGCTCGGCAAGGACGCGTTCCGACCGTACTTCGCGGCGTCCATGCCGTTCGTGTTCGCGTCGTTCGAGCTCGACGACTCGGAGCTCAAGGAGCAGGCGTTCGTGTACTTCATCAACATCACGAGCATCTTCAAGGACGAGTTCGCGCCGTTCCTGGACCAGGCGGCGACCCACGTGCTGCGCGAGATCGAGAGCGACGAGGGCATCCGTGTGGTGGACGACGACGAGGACGCGCTCGAGGCGCTCGACTCGGACGACGATGAGGACGACGACGAGAACGTGCTGCGCCACATCAGCATCCGCACGGATGCGCTCAACTCCAAGGTGCGCGCGGTGGCGGCGGTGGAGGAGATGGCTCTCAACTGCGGCGCGATCTTCGACCGGTACATCCCCAAGTTCCTCGAGGTGCTCGCGCCGCTCACCGAGTACATCCATGAGGACGTGCGCGCCGCCGTGGCGGAGGCGCTCGCGGCGCTCGTGATCAGCTCGTTCGACGCGTCGCACCCGGGCAGCGTCGACGCGCAGGTGTGGACGAAGGGCGACTTCAACAAGGCGATCCTGTCGGGCAACAACACGGTGATCGTCGACGCGGTGATGAAGAGCCTGCTCGAGATGCTCGAGGACCCGGAGGAGGTCGTGGTGGAGAAGACGTTCAACGCGATCAAGGCCATGTCGGCGCGCGTGGGGCCGGTCGTGACGGTGGACCACCTCGCCGAGATCACGCGCGTGACCACGGCGGTGCTCACGAACACGCACGTGTGCCAGGCGACGGCGGAGGACGACGACGAGGAGGAAGGCGCGGAGGGCGGCTCGGTGCTCGAGTCGGCGTCGGAGCTCATCGGCGTGCTCGGCAAGTGCTACGGCGACAAGTTCCTCGCGACGTTCCAGGAGCTCTTCCCCAAGCTGCTGGCGTTCGCGCAGGGACTGCGCGCGTCGCGCGACCGCGCGGCGGCTGTGGGCTGCTTCGCGGAGGTGCTGCGCGAGCTCGGCCCGTCGGCGCTCGGGTTCGTCGAGAGCGTGTTCCCGGTCGTGGTGCAGGGCCTCGCGTCGGACAACTTCGTGCTGAAGGCGAACAGCGCGTTCTGCGTGGGCATCCTGGCGGAGATCAGCGGCGAGAAGCTCTTCCCGGCGTACGAGCAGATCCTGCACGCGCTGCGTCCGCTCTTCGAGTCGGAGGGCAGCGACGACGTGGTGGTGGACAACGCGTGCGCGGCCGTGGCGCGCCTGATCATCGCGGGCGCCGGCTCGGTGCCGCTCGAGCACGTGCTGCCGGTGTTCCTCGGCGCGATGCCGCTCAAGGCGGACTTTGACGAGAACGGCGTGGTCTTCGCATGCCTGAACGGCCTCGTGCAGTCGCAGAACGCGGCGGTCGTGGCGTTCGTGCCGCAGATCATCGAGGTGTACGCCAAGGCCCTGGCGCCGTCGTCGAGCCTGGACGAGGAGCAGCAGGCGGAGGTGAAGGCGTGCGTGCGCGGGCTCTTCGGCGCCTTCGAGGCGCAGATCAAGGAGGTGGCGGCGCAACTGAGCCCGGAGCTGCAGGCGGCGCTGAGCGCGGCGCTCCATTAGTTTATTGCCCACATGCATGTGTGACGACCGACCCCCGCGATAGTGACCGGCGGGAGCGAATGCGACGACGGCGACAGCGCCGCGCCGATGTTTAGACCGATAGCCATTTGATAAGCAGCTCAGCTCAGCACGACGAGCTTGCGAGATTGTGTTATGTGTGTGGTGGTGACGAAGCATGTGCGGCAGTTACTGCGGCGTGTCGGTGAGCAGGAAGGCGTGCAGTAGCTTGAGCGACTTGTAGCGGTGCGAGATGGCGTTCTTGGTGGCCTTGTCCATCTCGGCGTACGTGGCGTCGAAGCCGTCGGGCTGGAAGATCGGGTCCCACCCGAAGGTGGAAGGGCCGCGCGCCGGCACGATCACGCCGGGCGTCTGCCCCACGAAGACCTTCGGGGCTGCGTCGTCGGGGCCGCTCGCGTACGCGAAGATGCACTGCGCGTACGCCGACTTGTCCGGGTACGCCGCGAGCAGGTTGTTGAGCCCCTCGTGGCCGGTCTTCTCGAGGAACCACTTGACGTACGGCCCTGGCAGCCCCTGCAGCGCGTTGAAGCAGAGCGACGTGTCCTCCACGAGCACGGGGCCGCGCACCTCGCGCGCCGCCAGCAGGCACTTCTCGCGCGCGATGTCGGCCGGCTCGCCCTGCAGCTCCGGCAGGTCCACCGCTTGGTTGCGCAGCTCGAAGGGGAAGTCGGCGCCGAGGATCGCGACGACTTCCGCCAGCTTGTTGCGGTTGCCCGTCACGAACGTCACCACGGGTTTGCTCGCCATCGCGTCTTGGTGCTCCTTCTTCCTTGTTGCTCGGCGTCAATAGTGATTTTTGCGAGTATTGATTCCATCCAGTCAAGTCGTCGGAATAAATTTATATCCGATCGAAAATCACGAGGCACTGCACTTCGGTACTGCAAGTTGCCGTCTGCAACATGTTGCCACTCGTTCAATACACTCTCCTCTGTCTCAGACGCCACCAGCACCGCGGACAGCACTACTACGCGAGTACAGTATGTGCGTGTTCGCGTTGCATACTGGCGGGTTTGGATGCAAGACAAACGACCGATAGACAGACAGTTGCAACCAGCGTGCGAGCTACTCTGCTAGCTACTCACTTCGGCTATACACTCGATTTGCGCGGTGATTACGAACTACTCTGACAGGGAACTACTACACTGCAGCGACGGGAACTACAGTACTAGCTGTTCACAACACAACTGAAAGTCTAACGCCAGTTCCACAGGCGAGCGGTGGGATCTGACAGTTTTCAACGATATCTTGGGGGTAGCAAGGCACTTGCCTTTGTTCATCGGAAGAAGTGATCTGGCAGTTGGCGAGCGCGAACCGCTGTTCCGCCGATCGGTTCACTTCGCGATTGAGATGGAGGTTGCTGACAGTGGCGCGCTCTACACAGCGCTAGAGCGGGAGTCCACGCGACTGGTCCGCTCGCTCAAGGTGTTGTCCAAGCTTCGAACCGACTCCGTGTGTTTTCACAGCTCAAGGTCGCGTTCTGGAGGCTGGTGCTCGCGTCCTAGCACATCCAACAGTATGCTGAGGCAGCTTTACTCGAGGTCGAAGACCTTTCGGCTCTCATTATCAAGATACGATACGGAGATGTGAAGAAAACTCGGTGATGGACACGCTGTACGAGTTCTTCACGGCACCTCCGGCGCACAAGATCGACGAGCACTTCGTGAGCGGCGCGCCCACACCCAACGCGATCAAGCTGAATCTGGTGTTCACGAACTGTCCCCCCCTCGCTGGATCTCGACACGCTTGGCCTCATCGAGTCGACGTTCGACCGCGTGTTCGCAAGCCCCTCTCGCCAGTTCGGGATTCGACTGCTGAACCTGCAGTTGTGGTACGCTCAGCACAACAAAACCCACGATCCTGCTCGGAGCAAGTGCGCAGCTGTCCGGAGCCTCCTCTCCAAGGCGCGCGACGTGTACAACATCGAGGAAGTGTAGCTGTGGTCCAACATCCTCGCGGCGGAAGCTGTGGTTGCTGGCAGCAGTTTGACGCTTGCAAACACGCCGGCGACGACTCGAGATACGCTGATCGTCTTGAAGAACGTGAGTCTGGACTTCCATCTGCTCAGCTTCGCACAGATCAATTCGCTGTGTTCGTCGCTGCGGTACGAATCTCGGCTGTACAGCGTGTCGTTCGAGACAGCAGAGCCGAGGACTCGAAGAAACGAACGAGAGAGGGAGCTGAGGCGGCTGTGGCTCGCGTTCGGAGTGTTCTACCCGCAGTCCGCGAGACTCACGGAGGAGGATCAACCCGACTCAGTGT
>JAASFS010000904.1:0-10774 GCA_023333865.1 Globisporangium perplexum | reverse complement strand
CGCGGGCTCAGATTATAAGATATTTTCTTGTGGTCGTCCTGAGGCTAGGATTGGTCAAATCGAGCCCAAATTTCACCACAAGAAAGCCCTCGGAGGGTTCTATCAGGTCTGAGAATATCTCGTCCGAAAACGCGCTTTTGAAAGAGTTATTCAATTTTTCGACTTTTTTGGAGGGTGTCCTTATCTTTTTGGCGCGCACTGTATCGGCAAACGTTGACTTTTGGCCTCAAGTCATGGTTTTAGCATCAATTTTGCCCATCAGAAAAGGTGAGATAATAACATTGTTTCAGGTTATTTCAATAAACATGTTTCAAATAGATCGTGATATAACATTGGTCTATGTTTCTAACGCTGGCGTTGCGAATGTCACTTAAAGTCAGAACTGTGACAAATCATGCGCAAAGCCCGAATATGCTCACTCTCCAAGTTTCCTGTCGCCTCGCACTGCTCGCACTGCTCGCTCTGGTCGCCAAGATGCTCAAGTCCTCGGCTCACCTGCTGCTGCTCCTGACAGCGCTGCTGGCGGTCGGCGCCTCCACCACGATCTGCAATGTCGAGTGCGACGCGCGCAGCAGCAAGGAGTCCGTGTGCGGCTCGGACGGCAGGACGTACGAGAACGAGTGCCTGCTCGAGTTCGCCAAGTGTGAGCACCCGGCGCTCTCGGTCGCGGGTCGCGGCGCGTGCGGCGCCTCCAGCTCCAAGCTGCACGTGCACGCGAAGATCAGCTCGAACGCCAAGGAGACAGCGGCGTGCAGCCAGATGTGCGACCGCGTGCTGGACCCGGTGTGCGGGTCGGACAACATCACGTACAACAACAAGTGCCTCTTCGAGTACGCCAAGTGCCTCAACCCGTCGCTGACGCTCAAGTCCGAGGACCCGTGCAAGTGAGCGCTCCGCTGTCCGCGGCGGCACGTCGCGCGTGTCAAGAAGCGGCAGCCTGCGCCACCCGCCGTCGTAATAAGTATTCTTCGCCTGGTCATCGCGTGTGTGCGTGCGCTCGTGCGTAGGTGCGGAGTTCGCGTCGAGTGTGTACGCAAGCAGCCAGGCAGACAGGCAGGCAGGTGTGCAGGTGTGCAGGCAGGTGTTCATGCGCGCGGCAGTCGCTCGCCGCTGCGCGATGCGCTCGTCCCGAGCAAGCGACTTTGACCGCGTTGGCGGACGCTGATTCGTCAATCCTTTATCGCGATAATCTCCCCCTCCTCCATGACGACGACCGCCGCTGCGCGCGTGCGGGCGCTCAAGCGCGTGGACGCGTCGGTGGTGGCGCTCGGCGCGGCGTCCGTGGCGCTCAAGCTCCTGCTGCTGCCGTCGTACACGAGCACGGACTTCGAGGTGCACCGCAACTGGCTCAGCCTCACGCACGCGCTGCCGCGCAGCGCGTGGTACCACGAGAGCACGAGCGAGTGGACGCTCGACTACCCGCCGCTCTTCGCCTGGTTCGAGTACGCGCTGTCGCTGCTCGCGGCGCGCGTGGCGCCGGCGATGCTCGTGATCTCGCGCGCGCCGGTGATGCTCCCCGCCGCGCTCTACTTCCAGCGCCTCTCGGTCGTCGCGTCCGACGCCGTGCTCGTGTACGCCGCCGTCGCGTTCTGCGCGTCGTGGCCGAGCGTCACGACGACGGAGCTCGCGTTCTCGCGCTACAAGCGCTTCGTGGTGCTGCTGCTCACGCTCTTCGACGCCGGGCTGCTCTTCGTGGACCACATCCACTTCCAGTACAACGGCATGCTGCTCGGGCTGCTCGTGCTCTCGGCCACCAAGCTGCGCGAGAAGAAGGACCTGCAGGGTGCGCTGCTCTACGCCGTGCTGCTCATGTTCAAGCACATCTACCTCTACGTCGCGCCGCTCTACTTCGTCTACCTGCTCGGCCACCACTGCTACGTGGCGACGCCGCCGCCGCCCGAGGCGAGTGACGCGGCGCTGGAGAGCAGACGCAAGCGCTCGATCTCAGACGCCGACACGCACGAGACGATCCAGAGCTTCCACGACGGCCACGCGGCGTTCTCGCTCGGCAACTTCGCGCGCCTCGGGCTGCTGGTCGCCGCGGTCTTCGCCGCCGCGTTCGGCTCCGTGCTCGTGGGCCACCCGGACCCGGTCGCGGGGCTCAAGCAGATCTTCTCGCGCCTCTTCCCCGTGCAGCGCGGGCTCTGCCACGCGTACTGGGCTCCGAACGCCTGGGCTCTCTACGCGCTCCTCGACAAGCTGCTCGTCGTCGTCGGCGCGTCCGGCGCGGCTGCGGCGTCCGGCGCGGCGCTCATGAGTGGCGGACTCGTGCAGGAGGCGAGCTTCGCGGTGCTCCCGTCCGTACCGCCGGCCGTGTGCGCGCTGCTGACGTTCGCGGCCATGACGCCCGTGCTCTACAGCGTGTGGCGGTACCCGGACTCGTCGCTCTTCATGAGCGCGCTCGTGTACTGCATGATGTGCTCCTTCCTCTTCGGCTACCACGTGCACGAGAAGGCGATCCTGCAGGTGGTGCTGCCGCTTGGGCTCATGGCCGCCGAGAGCGTGAACGACATGCGCCTGTACCGCGTCGCATCGATCGTGAGCACGATCTCGCTCTTCCCGCTGCTCTTCACGCCAGCGGAGCAGGGCACGAAGGTGCTCCTCGCCGCCACCCACGCGCTGCTGGCGTACGTGGCGCTGGACCCGTTCATCAAGCACTCGCTCAAGGCGCGACACATCAAGGCGAGCGCCGTGAGTCTCAGCGGCGTCGAGAAGACATACCTGCTGGCGCTCGTGGCGACCGTGGTGTTCGCGACGGCGTTCCCGTACCTCCCGCGCGTCGGTGCCAGGTACCCGTTCGTGCCGCTCATGCTCTTCTCCGTGAGCTGCGCCGTGGGGAACTTGTACGTGTGGGCGCTGGCACTCTACCAGCACTACCGCAAGCTCGGGGCGGTCAAGTCGTATCTGCAGACCCACGACCGGAGAGCGTGAAGGTGACAAGCATCGATCGTGCTCACGAAGCTTCTCTTGAAGATCGCCTCGCCTTCACATAACTGATAGAGAAGAAAATGAGGTGGAACCGACAATTTTATCGTACAAAATAACAATAAAATTGTCGGTTCCACCTCATTTTCTTCTCTATCCATTGATTCCCTCACTCCTGAAAAAAGAGCCGTCATCACGACGACACGCATCATGGCGCGGCTCGACTTCTTCCGGTGCGCTGCTTCCTCTCCCTCTTCTTGCGCGCAGTACGCAGCCCCGGTCGTGACCTCCCTCCCTTGCTTCCCCTCTCTCGCCGCTACGGCAGCAAACTGCCGGAGGAGCTGCAGGTCGGCAGCTCGAGCGGCCGCTTCTTCTCGCTCTGCGCGTTCGTGGTCACGGCGGTGCTCGTGCTCTCGCACTACGAAGCGTTCCGCGCGCGCGCCACGCGCTCCACCGTCGCGCTCGACTCGCACCAGGAGGACCGGCTGCGCATCAACTTCAACGTCAGTATGCTCGCCGTGCCCTGCGCGCTCGCGAGCGTCGACATGGCCGACCACATGGGGCAAACCTTCGTCAACATCACGCGTCACGTGCGCCACGTGCGCCTCGCCACAGACCGCGAGAGCGCCGCCACGACGCGCATCGACGAGGTCGTCATGGACGATCACGACAAGGGCATCCCGGTCTGGGGCGGCGCGGACCGCCGCGTCCACGGCGGCGTGCACTACTCCACGCCGCTCACGAACGCCAACTTTGACGACTTCATGCTCAAGTACGAGCTCGTGCTCGTCAACTACTACGCGCCGTGGTGTCCGTTCTGCCAGCAGCTCAACCCGGAGTGGGAGCGCGCAGCCGCGCAGCTCGACGACCACCCCGAGTACAGCGAGCGCGTGCGCATGGCGTCGGTCGACTGCACGGACGAGAACGCTGCATGGCTCTGTCGCCGCGCGCACATCCGCGCGTTCCCGTCGATGCTGGTGCGTAGCTCCTCGGTGGTTCGTCGGTGCTGCTTGGGGGGCGAGACGTTCTTGTCAGTGACGCTTGTGACGTCGTCGTGTGCCGCGCCTGGCAGATCTACATGTACGGGAGCACGGTGACGCGGTTCATCTACAACGGCCCTCGCACGGCGGAGCACCTGCTGCAATTCCTGGACCTGTTCTACCGTCGCCTCGAGCCAGACGCCGACTTCGCCGAGGAGGTGAACGTGAACTCGAACAACCTTGGGCTCCCGCTGCACGTGAACCACGAGAACCTGGACCAGCTCGAGCTGCGGAAGGTGAAGCGCACGATGCCCGCCGGCGCGATCGAAGGCTGCGAGATCTCGGGCAGTCTGAGCGTGAACCGCGTGCCGGGCAAGATCGTGTTCACGGCGCGCTCGAAGGACCACTCGTTCGACTTCCGCTCGATCAACGTGACGCATCACGTGAATCACTTCTCCTTCGGACAGATGAAGAGAACGGAGCACCTGCTGGACGGCGCGCGCAAGTTCGTGCCGTCCGAGCGCTTCCCGCTCGACAACAAGGTGTTCTACTCGGAGAACGACAACATCACGATCGAGCACTTCCTGAACGTACGGACTGACTGCTGCGCTGGGACGCACGCTGTTGGCTTGTCTGACGGTCGCTTGTCGCTCTTGCCCAGGTGGTCGGGTTCGACCACGACGACACGCGGCAGTCGATCTTCGACAGAGTGGAGCGCGTGTACGAGTTCTCGGCGAGCAGCAACCAGTACAACGCGACCAACACGCTCCCCGCGGCGCTCTTCTCGTTCGATATCTCGCCGCTCGTGATCCAGGTCGTGTCGGACTCGATGCCGTTCTACCGCTTCATCACGTCGCTGTGCGCGGTCGTGGGTGGCGTCTACACGGTTATCGGGCTCGTGGACTCTGGCGTCTTCCACACGATCAACTCGATCAAGAGGAAGCAGCAGCTGGGCAAGCTCAGCTAGTTAGGTAGAGCGCAGCGGTCGGTGGCGAAGACGAAGTTGATCCGAACGGAATGTGGGAAACACGGACGACCGTCGTGGACTCTTTTCATTCTTCAGCTCTGCTGCTTGCGCGCTTGCTCTACGATCTACGTCTGTATGCACGACGCGGTCTTCTCGAATGCGGCAACTGCTCTGCAGCCAGCTCAAATGAGGCGGCCGAAGACAACCTCGGTATCGTAGTAGCGGTCGAGGAAGACACCACAGCCGGGTAGGATCGTCGGGTGGCTGTGGCGCCCCACGTCGGGATCCACTGCCGCAGCTACCACTCGGACATCAGGGAACGTACTCAAGATGTTCTGCACGCCTTCTCTCGCCGCGAACACACACACAAAGATGATCGCTTGCTCTTGCACGCCTTCATCGAGCAGAATCTGGTGCGAACATAGCGCTTGGGTGAGTCCAGCAGGCATGGCGAGAGCGCCCCCCGATGCGCGCCGACGTACGTTGATCGCCTGAAGGGCCGAGGCGCCGGTCACACACTCGCAATCCGTGAGCACCACGTTGTAGAACTGGAGGTTGGAGGGCAACGAATAGGTGATCTGACGTGCGTGGAGCTCCACGTCCCGACTTCCGAACGCGATGAAACCTGAGCGTGCACCACGTGACAGACAGTCATTAGGTCGACGGTACGAGAGCGATTGGCTGGTCGAACGCACCGGTTCTTCCGTCCAGCACCAAGTCCTCAAAGTTCCTCAGGAAGGGGTACCCGCCGTTGCCGATCCCGACTGCCACGTACGGAGAGGCATTGACGATTCCTTGCCACACTTGACGCCTCGGCGTCATGACTGAGACCGCGACTGCTGGTGCCATCGCGAGTGCTTCCTCGAGCACGAGTCTGAGTGTTCACCGCATCATGATCGGCGATCAGTGCCCAGTGTCCCTTAGGCTTCACTGCGAGGCTGGCAAGCAAGCGCACCGAATGACTCGATCCGCTGCGTTCCTGAATACGCGCGGTGGCGTGTGTCGGTCTCGGATGCGAGTCAACAGCTGGTTGATCGCAAGCGTGTTCACCGCGCGGAGGTTCAGCATCGCGAATGGGGAGGCGCCGACGTATCTGCTGATCAATGTGTCAGCTCCTCGCTCTCTGAACACCAAATGAGCAGTCTAAGCTCACCTGGAGTGAGTGCTCTGGAGACTTGGAAGCGCAGGCACTGGGTTCTGCGCGCTGGAGTAGGTGCCGCTACCGCTGCTGCCGCTTCTTCTCGCCGTGCTGCTGGTGAAACTTTGTCTGCTACCGCTTGAATGAAAGCTCCATCCACTACTGCCGCTCTGTCCCGGGTTGCTCCCGCCGCCTCCGATACCAGTGCCGCTGGAGAAGCCCCCATCGTTCGGACTGCTCATACTTCCACCAGCACTTGGGCCACCCGATACGCTTCTGCTGTCGATGCTCGGAGAGGGTCCGAATGCACCGGTGCTGGTGTCTGACTCACAACAACCGCTACCACTCGGACAACCAGACTTGCCGTAGCCAGCGCCTGAAACACAATTTGCTTCTTCTCCGCCTCCTGAATCGATAGCTGTGGTCGCTAGCGCTGGGCTTGGCGTCACCGACGTTTGTTCCTGCTGATGCAGCTGAGCACGCCAAAGGGTGTCTTGTCGGTTCTTGCACGTGTTGCAGATCGCGGCGCGCGTGAACCCGTACTCCCGTGTGATGGCTGATTGTTTCTCTCCGCTCTGCACTCGGCGAATGACATCCACGCGCTCGTCGTCTCGCATGTAGTGTTGACGGCGCCGACTCCGGTTGCTATGTGGTTGCGTCTGGAGCTGCGCACTTGCCGATGCTGGTGGCGGGTTGCTCGTGTCAGAAGCAACTGTCACACCCGGAGCAGGTCCGACGATAGTTCCACCTTGTGCGCTGGTAGTTGAGATCGTGCTGGTGCTGCTTCCTGATGGACCTGGCGACGGGAACAACGGATACGATGGAAATGCCAGCAGCAGCATTGGAGCGGAAGAACTCAGTACGGACGATGGCGTCGCTGAAGCTTGAGGCCAAGTGGGGGGCGGCGCATACGACGGGCTGGGGTTCTGCGCCATCTCGCCACCTCGCTCGGTAGGATCGCTTGTCGCCGCAGCTCGAACTTGGTCGCTTGCTTCCTCCGCCACTCTTTCCGATGTGATGCTGCCGTTCCGTGGCCACGAGTGAGTCCATCCACATAGGCATCCGATTCTCTCCCCGAGAGAGACTTCGAGAGCAACGGACGACAGGCACCTCGCCATCTCGCACGACGAAGGCGGGGAGAGGGAATCAGGCGGACGCTGCGAGAGTCCTCAGAGAGAGACGACGCCAATGTCTCACAGAGGCATTCCGTCGGCATGATCGAGTGGTCCACCGGGTCGAGAAACCATCTTTGGGACGGAGAGACTGTCCGTCGCGCAGCACCGTCGCTCGGTCTGGTTGTCTTGGTTGCCCACGATGCCACGCGATTCCGCTCGTTATGTCGTGCCGCAGTGGCAGTTGGTGTCGATTCCCGATCGTAATCTATAACGACCTTATGCCACCACCGCCACTCCCTCTCATGACTAAGGCACGGTATTCTCACAACAATCGCTTCCCAAGTCGAACACCCGTGTTCCGAGTTCGCCATACAAGCAAGCTGGTTGCCACCTGGTGCAGCCTTTGCTGCTGGCACGCATCACCCACTCGAACACTCGAACTCGGTCGATGCAAGCAACACGCACGTGCATGTACACAAAACTCTCCGCGTGGCGGTTGGCGACTATCGCTACTGTAGCGGACTGGCGGGCTGGCAGCACAGACTTCCCTCTTACGCGCTCGGCTTGAGCTCGTTCTCGTCATCGTCGTCATCGCCGTCGTCGTCCTCTACCGTCTCGAGCCCTTCGTCGACCTGCACCTCGACCTCTGCCGCGCTCGCCACCGCGCCGATCACCTGCACGCTGCCGTGGCGCGTGAGCACCGGCGGCGGCGCGCGGCCGCTGGCGATGCGCGTCAGCACCTGGCGCTGCTCGTTCTCCTCGGCACCCGCGTCGCGCGCGCCATCGGACTCGTCTGCTCCGGCGTCGGCGAGCTCGCTGTTCTGCTGCGCCAGCAGACGCAGCGCGCCGATCGCGCTCAGCGCCTTAATTTTCTTGCGCGCGCGCTTCCATTTCGCGTGCACCGTGAGCTTCGCGTTGATGCGGAAGCCCTCCATGAACTCGTTAATGTTGATCTCGCCGTCGTGCGTGAAGTCCATCGTCTTCATCAGCTCCGCGCCAGTCATGTCGAACATCTTCGTGCCCGCCGGCAGGTGCTCGTTCAGCAATTTGATGCCGCTGTCCATCTCGTCGATCGTGATCGTCCCGCTGCCGTCGCGGTCGAGCACGCGGAAGAGCGCTTCGAGGCGGCTGCGGTGGCGGTACAGCGAGTTGAACGCCGACCGCCGCTTCAAGTGCGCCTCGTCCGTCGGCTCGCCGTCGCCCCCCTTCATGCCGCCCTCCGCGTTGTATCGCGCGAGGAAGGCGTTGTACGGCACCAAGCCGTCCGCATCCACGGCCGTGAGCAGCGGCTGGAGCGCCTTCCAGTCCAGCGACAGGTCCAACACGTCCTCCATGATGCTGCCCCACTCGCTCGTCTTCAGCTTGCCGCTCTCCGACGCGTCCTTCTTGCGGAACTCCTCCAGCAAGTCTTCGCGATGCTCGATGATGAGCGAGAAGAGCGCGTCGAGGTTCGCGATGCCCATGTCACGCGCTTCCGCGCTCGCCATGTATTGGAAGAACGCGGGCTTCGCCTGGCGATCCGAAGGGATGCGCATGAAGCAGCCCAGGTTGTTGGCTTTGCCACAGTAGTTGGACGCCGAGAAGAGCGTCACGAGCATGCCCTGGTCCTGGTACGGCCAATCGAAGCCGCGCGGGACGCACTCGTGCGAGCGCACAATGAGCGCCAACTTGTTCTTCGTCATGAACTTCTGCACGATGTCCGGGCCGTAGTTGATCCCGGCGCCGCGCTTGTTCTCTTCCCACCCCTTGGTCGCCTTCGGGTCGCTCCACAGCAAGTCGCGCATGATCGTCATCTTGCGGTACGGCTCCTTCTCCGCCTTGCTCTTCGGCTTCTCGCGCCAGCGCGTGAGGTCATAGCCCGCGCGATCGAGCGTGTTGAGCTCGCGGAGAGGGACCAAGTCGCGACCGATCCCGCCGTGCACTACGAGCACGCGATTGTCGATGAGCGTCGCGAGCGGCAGGTGGCGGAAGCTCTCGCAGAACAGGTCGAAGATGCTCCTGTCGTACTTCTGCTCGCACTCCTTCATGAAGCCGAACACCTGCGTGATCGAGAGCTCTTCGTGGTTGCCGCGGTTCACGAGCACGTGCTTCGGGTACAAGATCTTGAAGAGGTAGATGATGATGGCGATCTCGACGCCGCGGTCGCCACGGTCCACGAAGTCGCCGTTGAACAGGTACGGGTTCGTCGAGGACGGGAGTCCGTTCTCGCGGAAGATGAGCAACAAGTCGTCCAGCTGGCCGTGCAGGTCGCCGATGATCGTCACGTGGTTTGCTGGCGCGACCGCGAACTCGACAAGGTTCGGCTCGCTGCGGAACAACTTGGTCGCTTCGGTCACCACGCGCACGATCACGTGTCGCTGGATCTTCTGGCCGTTGCGGCACGACTCGATCATGTCCTTGGCGTTCTCCGGCGTGATGACAGCGTCGAGCTCCTTGCCGTGGACGTACATATTGCCGATGTCGATGTGCCCGACCTGTTCCGAGACGGTCTTGCCGAGCGAGAGCGACGCTGGCGGCGGGCCGTCCAGTTCGCTCGTCACCGAGTCCTTGTCCAGTCCTGGGATGTATCGGCTGAGCGCGTCCAGGAAGATCGAGAGGTTGAGCTGGCGGACACGGAAATCATCGTGAGCCTCCTGGGATACGGCAGCTGGGAGCAAGCGGCGCTAGCCCTCGTACCACATCCGCCTCCTCGCGGTTCTCGAGGTCGTTGAAGAGCTTCCAATTGGAAATCGCGTCGTCACCCTTCGAGTCCTTCTTCGCCGGCGCCGACGGACCTGTTCGCACTCGCGTTAGACGCAGCGCACACACTCGCGACGCACACGCTACGCACTCTGCGGCTGCTGCGGCGGAGGCGCGGCGTTCTCCTTCCCGGCGCCGCTGCTGCCGCTGGGGGAATTGCTGCTGGGCGACGGACTACACGCGCAACACGAGAGGCAGAGAGTGTGAGTCGTCGGGTTGTCTGCCTCCTCCTCGCGAACGCGAGTTTTAACGCACGGCGGCGTGCGCTTGACGCCCTTCTTCGAGCTGGACTTGCGGGGGACGCCCTTCCCCACCACGCGGTTGTCCACCGAGTACTTGTTGCCCATGTCTGCCGCAGCCCCTCGCGATGTGCGTCACACACGTCGCTTCCTTCCTTGAGCGCAAGGGCGAAAATGAGGAACCCAGTCAGTCGATCAAAACGGAGATGAGCGCATCGATAGGAACTATTTTTATATTTACCTCAAAACAACTCTCCAATATCAAGATTTTAGTAAACAACAGTACTATATCATAACAACACAACGGTGACATGGCTAAATTATGTAATATAAATTAAAACGCTAATAAAAGAAATAACACAAACGTTTGATCCAGAGTTCAACCGAAATAAATACCTGCACCTCTCGCTTGTCCCAGGCTGGGCGGCGAAGCACTTCAACAGCAATTGCACAGCTATATCGCAACTATATACGTTGTCTGCATACATACTTTGTTAACAACTGTAAAAGGGTCACCACTGATTCACCCTATACAAAAGTCACCGAATCACCGCCTCGCTGACAAACAACACACAATCAAACACGGAAACGAAACAATAACCCCAACTCACGAAAACACACACAAAAAGACACCAAACACGACAGAAACGCCAATACAACACGAACTCGCG
>JAASFS010000903.1:0-10780 GCA_023333865.1 Globisporangium perplexum | reverse complement strand
GGTGTCGACGATCGGATCCTTGAGTTGTCAGGCAGTCCATCCAGTGAGGAGAGAACAATTCATATTCATGTGCTCCTCAGGTTGAGTGAGGCTAGAACTCTCGGTGTCGGTGTCGGTGTCGGTGTCGGTGTCGGTGTCGGTGTCGGTGTCGGTGGCGTATTTAATGTTTTTGTTTGTTTGAATTTCTGCTTGTAAGCAACTGGTGGACAGCGAAGCGAAGCGACATTGAGCAGGTCACCGCGTCACAGTGGCAACAGCAACAGCAGAAGCACCGGTCGTAACACGTTAGCAGGACAGCGGGGCAGCAGGGCAGCATGGCGCCGCGCAAAGGAGGCGGCGGTGGGAAGAAGAAAGGAAGCGCGAAGAAGCGTAAGAACGTCTGGGACGACTACACGGCGCCAGCCAAGCGCGGCGGTGACCGCGGCGCCGATGACGACAACGACGAGAGGGGCTCGTCGCAGCGCAAGAAGCCGAAGCGCGAGCCGAGAGAGTCGATGTTCGGGCAGTGGAAGAAGCAGAAGCAGCAGTTCCGCACCAAGACGCGCGCGTTCGCGAGCGCAGTGGAGCAGCGGCGCCACGAGCAGCGCGAAGCGTTCCTGGCGCTCAAGCAGCGCCACGCGGACGCGCTGCACGCGAGTGCGGCGCTGGACCCGGCGCGGCTCACGAAGAAACAGCGCAAGGCGCTGCTTCTCCAGCGACAGCAGGAGAGCGATGAGGATGAGACGGCTGGTGGTGTGGACGACGCCGGCGATGACAGCGACGTGAGCAGCGACGGCGGCGGCGACGACGACGACGACGACGGAGGCGACGAGCTCATGGTCACAAAGAAGCAGAAACGCGCGTCGGTGTTCGACCAGTTCCTGCAGGTGTTCCAGCCGGCGGCTCGCGCGGTTGAGGAGGACGAGGGCGAGGACGACGACGAGGAGTTTGAGGAGGTGCTCGTGAACGAGGACGGCGAGGAGATCGACGAGGACGGCAATGTAGTGGAGCAGGATGACGGCGACGACGACGGGGAAGAGGATGCGGGCACAGACGCAGAGCAGGATGGCGACGGGCGATTACAGGACGCCGAGGAGGAGGAGGAGGCCGACGCCGAGCAGCAGCTCGATGACGACGACGCCGAGCAGCTGGAGCTCGCGCAGGACCATGATCCGTTCCGCCGCCGCTTCCTGCTCACGGCCTTCGAGGAGCGCGACGCGCTACAGTACGACGCGCTGGCGAAGAAGTTCTCTGCCCTCGCGCCGCAGAACGATGAGGGGCTCGTGGTGCACCACGCACCGCCGTCCGAGTACAACACGACGTACCGCAACGGGTCGCTGGCGGCCGAGTGCGCGCTCGCGCCGCTGGACAGCAAGCTCTACGTGCGCTCGCGGCTGCTCGAGGCGTGGAAGGCCAAGCAGCTGGACCCAGAGGCGCTGTGGACGGCCCAGTCGCTCGAGTACTCGCTGTTCCACCAGTTGTGCTCGTACAAGGACGTGTTCTTCGCGGCGCAGACGTTCGAGAGCACGGAGACGCTGCGGCGCCTGAGCGCGATGCATGTGCTGAACCACGTGGTGAAGTCCCGGGACACGGTCACGCGCAACAACGAGCGGCTACGGCGTCGGCAGGCGAAAGAGACGGATGCTAGTAGTGCAAGTGCTGAGGGCGGCGCTGCCTCGGGGCTGCGAGACGGCGACGACGAAGACAAAGAGTATCGCGACCAGGGCTTCTGCCGCGCGACCGTACTGGTGCTGCTGCCGCTGCGGAGTGCGGCGCTCGCGTTCGTGAAGCTGCTTCTGGAGCTGCTGCCGGCGACCGTCGACACCTTCCACAACAAGGATCGGTTCTTCAGCGAGTACGGCTCTGCGAAGGATGAGGACGACGAGGACGCCGGCAACGGCGACGGCGACGGCGACCGCGACGACGACGGCATGAAGGAGTGGCAGAAGGTGTTCGCCGAGGGCAACAACGACGACTGCTTCCAGATCGGGCTCTCGCTCACGCGCAAGGCGATGCGGTTCTACAGCGAGTACCATCACGCGGACATCATCTTGGCGTCACCGCTGGGTCTGCGGCAGCAGCTCGGCGACGAGGTCGTGGAGCTGGACGACGCGGAGGACGGCGGCGCGACCGTGCGACTCTCGACAGACTTCCTCACGTCGGTCGAGGTGTGCGTCGTGGACTCGGCGAGCCTCATGCTGATGCAGAACGTCGAGCACCTGCGCCACGTCGTGCGCGCGCTGAACGTGCAGCCGAAGGAGGCGCCGAACGCGGACTTTGCGCGCATCCGCGAGTGGAACCTCGCGTTCCTCGGCGCGTACTTGCGCCAGACGATCGTGTTCGCGCACGGCGTGGAGCCGGCGCTGAACCACCTGGTGACCAAGTGCTGCAAGAACGTCGGCGGCACGGTCAAGTACACGCGGGTGTGCGACCCCGCGGACGGCTCGGCGTCGATCTCGCGCGTCGTGCCGCAGGTGAAACAAATCTTCCAGCGGATCGACGTGGACAGCGGTAGGCGCCCGCTGAGCGCTGCGCAGGAGGTGGAGCTGCGCTTCGCGTACTTCAAGAAGCACGTGTTTGAGCCGCTGCTGGACCACCCGAAGAAGCACGTGCTGATCTTCTTCCCGTCCTACTTCGACTACGTGCGCGTGCGCAACCTATTCAACGAGTCGATGAACAAGAAGCTCATCCGGAGCGTGCAGTGCTGCGAGTACACGACGAACAAGCAAGTCTCGCGCGCGCGCACGTCGTTCTTCCACGGCAAGGCGCACGTGATGCTCGTGACCGAGCGCTTCCACTTCTACCACCAGTACCAGCTGCGCGGCATCCGCCAGCTCATCTGGTACGGCCCGCCGCAGATGGGGGCGTTCTACCCAGAGATGCTCAACATGCTCGGCACCTCTGGCGGCGGCGACGACAGCGAGCTCAGCGACATGGACGGCAAGAGCTCCATCGCGCTCTTCACGCGCCTCGACCTCTTCCGAATGCAGCGGATCGTGGGCAACAAGCGCGCCGAGCGCATGTGTCAACCAAAAGCAGTGAAGCCGACGTTCCTCTTCTGCTAGGTGCAGTGGCCTTGCGAGCGAGAAAGCGCCCGCGCGTGGTGAGTGTGTGAGAGTGAAGAAGGGAGCTGGAATTTAGACGACCCAGGGCGGACGCCATGGCGCTCCTCCTCGCCTTGTGATCGACAGGAGCAGTGTCTTTGAGAGGGTGAATGGAACGATGCACGCGGGACGAAGATTCGCCGGTTGGAAGACATCAAAGTGCAGAGTGGTAACTCGTGGTTGAATGGAGGTGCGTTTCTGAGTATGCTGAATCCAGCATGGTGGAATATCAAAATTGTGGTACCTGTGGGGTTTGAACCCACGCAGACTTTTACGCCTAGAGGATCTTAAGTCCTCCCCCTTAGACCACTCGGGCAAGATACCGCTTCATCTTCGACATCAAAACCCAGTGAGCACCTGCATCCAGCATCTGACGGTGGTAAACCAACGACCTGCGTGTGTCCTGGCCGCCTCCTACTACTATTGATCGGCGTCCGACGTCAACATGCATGCTAGCATAAGAACAACGTGTATGTCCAAGCTCTAGCCCTGAAATGATTATTGACGAACCCGAGACTCCTCGGTGGTTCGAGTTCGCTCGTCGGCGCGAGGCGAGGCTGTCCACTCCTGCAGTAGCGCGCCATCCTCTCGCTGAGGTCGTCAAATGGGCACCAGTGGTGCCATGCGAACGCAGAAGGAAGAGAAAGCGTAGACCGAGAACTCGTCGATCGGTCGATCGATCGATTCTCCGCACGACCTCGTGACGTCACGCGCTCGATCTCGATCGCACCGCCCGGCAGCACCCTGGTACGCCGTCGAGCAAGCGAGCAAGTGCGACCACCTCACTCTCCAGTTCTTCTTCCATCCGGGAACCCAATCCTCGGGTATTTCACGAGGACGCTTGCGAGCGAGTCAGTGAGCACAAACTGACACCGCGTGATCGCCCAGCACCACCGGTGAGTCGCTCGCTCGTTCGCGGAGCCAGCGCGCTGGCATCACGAGCGTGCCACAGCTTCGTAGGGTCACTCCTCCACTCAGGTGAGATGCACCGAGCGAGCGCTGCTGTGTCGATTCATGCTCGCTCGTCGTGATCGCTTGATCTCTGCTTGCTCATTCGTGTCAACTGGCTGGCCCGAGATGAGTGCGCCGCGGCGGTTCATGCTGCGTCAGGGGCGGGACAACACCGCTCGCAGCGCCACAAACCTGCTCAGGAATCCTTGATGCCGTGTCCGAATACCTGTGACGCGGTGCAACCGACTCTTTCACGAGATCTTCAACCTTCACTTTTTTGCGCGAAACGGTCCGACATCTGACAGCATACTCGGAAATTTCACTATGGCTTTTATCGTTGCCATTGACGCGCTAATAGCAAGTAGACGCGCGTCGACTCAGCCCAAGACTTGTAACTCGCACGATGTCTGGGGCTGCAGTGAACTTCCGCTGCGAGACCAGCAGAACGCGCACAACATGAGCCGAACTTCGGCGCCGCCGTCCAAGCGAGCGAGAGATCGAGACCGGGTGTCAGCGAGCGTTTTTACTACTCCAAGATACAGCGCGCAGCAGCATCTCCGTCGTCGCGGTCCCCACAACTATGACCACCGCACCACCGTCACCACCTCTTCACGCGTAAGACTCATGCATTAACTTTAAGGCCGCAACGCTGTCGACTTGCTCTTGCTGCGACGCGCTGCGACCGCCTCTATGTGTGCGCACTTCCACTTCTCTCTCTCTCTCTCTCTCTCTCTCTCTCACTCGCTCTCCGCTCGCTCGTTTTTCCATCCCCCGTGTCGCGCTCGCTCGCTCACCGACCGACACCGGTAGACGCCACGCGGACTCACGGTTGGATGGCGTGGTACACAGCGTCGCTCTTCTTCTCCTCGGCGAACTCGCGCTGCTTCTCCTCTCCGTCGAGCCCCGCTGGCCCCAACACCGAGAGCTGGCCTTGCAGCCGCTGCTGCGTCAGGAGGTTGTAGTGCAGGCGGCAGTAGCCCTGCTTCACCTGGCCATTCTTGGTACAATTGCCGTAGCGGCAGCGGCGCGCACCGCCGTGGAGCTTGCACACGCCGCGCCACTGAGCCGACTTCATGCATCCCTCGATGCGGCAGCGCCGACCGCCACCGTGCAATACACAGTGGCCGCCACCCTGGTCACTCGTCGTGCAGCCCGGGGTGGTGCATCGGCGGCCGCCGCCGTGAGCCTTGCAGAGTCCGCGCGAGCGGATGCCGCGCGTGCAGCCCTCGATGTGGCAGATGCGCGCTGTCTGCACGCGCTTCTTCGGTTGCGTCTGACCCGTAGGCGTGGTTGTTATCGCCCCTGAGTTGCTGCTTGCTGGCGGCGTCGATCCTTGCAGACTCGAGAAGCCCGTGATTGACGACCGCGTCGACGAGGTGGACGAGAAGGACGACGGAGACGTCCCGGACAGCGGCTGTGAGCTGCTCAGCGAGTAGCTCCGCAGATTCTCGACCGGCGACACGGCGTGGATGCTTGCGTACTGGTGCGAGATGGAGCCGCGAGGCAGCGCTGTCCCCGGTGGAGTCACAGTGGCGAAGTGCGACGGGTACATGAGCTGTGCCTGGAACGACTGCGGGTGAAACACCGGGGATGTGGCCGCGTGCTGCTGCTGCAGCTGCTGGTGGAACTGGTGCCGGTTCTCCAAGTCACTGGTGTGTGCCATCGTCACTGGGATCGCGTCGCAGTCCCGGAGCGCCTCCTGCAGCATGCGCGCCTCGAAGATCTCGTCCTCGATCGAGACACCTGTGTGCTGGAGCTCCATGCTCGTCGTGCGCTGCATCGGGAGGGGATCCAGGTTCGACGACAGCATGAGCATGCGCGGATCCACAGTGGATGCGTCGGTAGTGGATATGGCGTGGTGCTGGTGGTGGATGTCATGCTGCCACGCGAATGCGTCGTGTTGCTGCTGGTGCTGTTGGTGGTGCTGCTGGGTTTGGTCGTCGTGGGGGAAGAGCGCGCTGTCAAAGAGTCGAGCGTCTCCGCTGTACGCGTATGACCTGCACTGCTCCGTGCGGTGGTTCTCAGGGTGGTGGTGCTGCTGCTGCAGCTGCTGGCGCTCCATGGACGGCGTGGAGGTGGGGGAGCTCGACGACGTGGGGGGTTGCCAATAGCTCATACGTGTCAGGACGGGAGCGGATCGCACACTGGGTCGGTCGGTCGGTCGTCGATGCGGCCCCTTGCTGTGATCGGAGCGCTGCGCGTGCCGGGCGGATCGGAGTGCGCGAGCCGCGTCGGAATGAAAAATGACGAGGCTACTGCCCAAGTTACTCACCCAGCCGCTGGTTTAGCTCGCTCGGGAGCAGGGCTGGAGCCTGCCGAGTCAGTTTGATGCGCTCGCGCTTGCTTGTTGACCAAGCTGAGCGCACGCGAGTGTGAGTCCGAAGAGTGTCGAGTGTGGTGGTGGCAGTGCCGGCGCCAGCGGCTGTGGTGTCCTGTTGTTACCGTCCGACTTTGTGTGCAAAGAAGGATTCGGATTTTCTTTGCTTTTTACAACAACAAGAAGAAAGCGGGACGCTTGCTTCGAGTTGAGGAGCGAGAGCAGGGGGCCGGGCACTCACACCCGGAACACGCTCCCCGCGCTCGCTCGCTCGCTAGCTTGCTCGCTTGCTGTCTTGCGCAGCGGCGGCGATCGCGGCTGAAGATGCAGGACTCGCGCTCTACTGCACGAAAAGTCTGTGGGGCTCGGAGGTGGCCCTCAACAAAGTCACCACCGCCGTCGCACTGGTGCCACTCCGCCTCGCTCGCTCTATTGCCATGCCAGAGCGGACTCGGCCGGCACCAGTGAGCTCACCGCAAAGGACGGACTGCGACGACGCGGAGGCTCTTCTCGCACGCAGGGCTTCTGCTCCGGATCCTCTCCTCGCCGCCGCCGCCGCTGTTCGCCGTCGCTGTTCGCCGCACTGGTGACTGCGAAACGATCCTTTTTCTCCAGCTCCGACTCCACTCGCTTGCTCGCACACTAGCAGCAGCCAGCTCCTTGCCTCCACGGCAGTGACGTCAATCGCGCAGCAAGCGAGTGTTCGCTGCAGGTCGCCTCCGCGCTTGTCGAGCCGTGAGCGAGCGCTTCTAGATTTTCACCGCCGCTGGTGCTGCTGCTGAACTGACGCAGCACGCTCATGAGCAGCGGCGGTAGCACCACCGACACCTCGCTTGCGATCCTCAGCAGCAGCTCGTCTGCCTGCTTGCCAGATGGCCACGCTCCCGCCGCCACGCATGGACTCGGACATCGACGGACGGTCGGGCGGAAGGAAGGAACTACTCGGGGCAGGGCGAGGAAGCGATCTGGGTGCACAGCAGCAGAAGCAGCACCAATAGCACCAACAACAGCAGTCGAGCGCAGCGGTAGGACAATCTGCGCGACGAACCGAACATCATCGAGCGAGAGAAACTCGCGTCACCCCACGCGCTTGGTTCGGTCTTCCGCTGCGGATACACGACGCGAGACGCGAGGAGGAGAAGAAGACGATGATGCGAGCGCTGAAAAGGCCGACCGCGGCGTCAAGCTCAGCTTGACTGGATCCGGTCTGAAGTATGATGCTTCTACTCGTTGCGCCTCGATCGATCGCTCGCTCGTAGACTCTCGATCGCGTTCCGCTACGCGTAGCGAGCATTACATCTGCGTAGCACTCGCGCGCGATCGAGCAGCGAGAGGAGGAGGTGGTGGGGGAGGAAGCGGTGGCGAGGCGGAGCAGCCCTGTTCTCAAGCACCCGCTCGAGTACTCTCCGTCGATATAGCTCTCGATGTTGCTTCGCACATGAAGGCGCGGTTCCGATCAACAAGACCCCCTCGATCAACGCGCTAGTTCAACGCCAGCTCGGGTTGCTCGGGCAGCAGCAGCAGCGCGCTGCCCTGCAGTCTCAGATACACCTGCGCCTGTTTGTAATGCTGGGTTCGGGCGAGCAAGTCAGGACGAGTGCCTCTAGGTTTGACAGCGCGGTGGGCGGGACCGTTTGCTTGCTGCTGCACGGAGCCTGGGCGTGGAAAGAGTGGCATCGCCGATCGTCTCTTTCTCCGCTGACGCCGCTTGTGCGCGCGAGAGACCTTCCCCCTGCTGCTGCTGCTCCGGCTCGCGGTGCCAAATATCCCAGCGCGAACCGCCCCGAAGCGAGGCGACGCGGGGAGCAGCTCTCTCTGTGAATCAAGCACGGCGGCGCCTACTTCATCACAGAGCTGCCTGCCACGCTGCCGACGGCACCGACACCTGCTCGCTTCAACTCAACTCGGAGACACGTTACAGTGGGAGGGTGAGCCCTCCCTCGACCCCGTTCGCTCGATCAACCCGCACGCAAAGAGTGGCGATCGATCGTTAGCTTATCTCTGATGAGCGCGACGGCGTGTCTGTGTCTGTGTGGTCGATCGATCGGTTGGTCGCGCTGCTCGAAGAGATACAGCCCCGTTCCGAGGTGACGGATCGGTTTGTCCGAGATATGCACGCGAACGCTTGCAGCCCCGATCGATCGGCTGCTTTCTCCCCATCTCGCCGTGCTGCCGGTGCCGCCGACGCAGACACGGAGGGCGGGGAGTCCATGTGCGTCGAGTGGCACTTGGCGGCATTGTATGTATGTTGACACAGACGCGGTCAGCTCGAGACTCCTCGACACTTGGCACTCGACTCGGCATCGTGACTCGACTCAGTCATGCGTAGCGGCCGACCGACAGCAAGTGTCGCTCGCTCGAAACTTTCCGACTCCCAGTGAGGAGGAGCTGAGGTGTCACCGCGCCGCCACCTCCGTCCCGGACGGCGGCGGCGGACGCCGCAAGCCACGAGTGCACACTTGATTGAGAGCGCGAGTCGTTGAAATCAGCACACAGCGCCTCAACAATCGCTCGCTTGCGACTCCTCCCAGCCGACATACGCATCCCTGCATCTCGTTACTCGCACGTGTTTGCAGTCGCTGTCGCGAGCTTCGCGCGTAAGCGTTCCTGTCTCAGCTCTCGCTCCAGCTCACTCTAGACTGGAGGGGTGTCAGGACTAACGGATCTGCGCGACGCAACAGAGGGTGGCGGCGTCTGTACATGGGTCTCGCGCGGCTGCTGCGGGTCGCACCCAGTCGCGGAGCTGCAAGTTCTTGGTGTCGAGTGTTGTAGGTGAGAGGTGATGCGAGGTCGGAGCACGGAGCACGGAGCAGAGAGGAACTGACTCGACACAACTTCACCATTTCGCCTCTCGACGAGTGCGAGCGAGCTCGAGCGGGTGCCACTGTATCGCGATATATCGCGATCGATCGCCTCCACGATGCAACGCTGGCAGCGACTCTTTCTAGGGGCGGACTGTGCGTTGATGGAGGAGCAGCAACAAGCCAAGCGAGGCTGACTCCCTGGTGCTGGGTGCGGCAACGCGCCTTCGCCTGGTTGGACGGAGCGCCAGGGATCTCATTGCGATTCAAACAGGGTAACAAGGGTGTGAGGAGACCCTCCACTTCACCACTTTGGATTCGAGACCAGCAGCAGCAGCACAGTATCGCCAGAAACCTTGTTGAGCCGCAGTGAAATCGTCAACCCTGATCTGCTCAGCTGACTTCGCTCTGCAAGGTCCACGCATGTGCATGCACGCATCAGCTTCAAGAGCGCGTGAAAACAGAACTGGCGGTATACTGAGGGGCGACTTGGTAGTGCTCGCTGATGCGCGCCTTCTCCTCACACTCAGGCTGACATACGGACGCACAAGCTACTTCCCTTCGGTCGCGACGCGAACTGCCGCTTGCGACCGAGTCGTAGCCCAGCTTGCATCCCTCCATTTTGCCTCGAACTCCGACACTGGTGAGAGTCCGATCTCAAGCGCGCTCCCACGGACCCAACAAGCACACGACTCGACTTCCGCGCAATGCAAGAGCCTGCTCTGGCTGGGAGCACATTCAGGAAAGGAGAAGCGAGGTGGTAGTTCTACAGAGGACGAGTCAGGCGACGCAGTGTGTGTCGCCACTTGAATCCGAGAGCTGGTCATGTGCAGGGTCTCTCAACTCGGCTTCCCGCAGACAGTGTCGCTACATCGCACAGGCGAGTGGTGGCACTTTGATCCGCGATCTACTGTAGCGACACCGGTTTACGGTCGCTGACAGTCATACTCGCACACGAACCCACACACTACTGTGCTTGGTGTGGATCTCCGGCCAATGCATCTGCCTCAATTCGACGGTGACCGTGGCAGGGCTCTGTCCACTCAATCACGAAGGCATTTGTATCCAGCCGAGCAGGGCCGGGTGAAGAGTGTGCGAGTGCCTCTACATCCAGGATGTGCTGCTCACGATCACCAGTACACGCAGGTGGGAGCCCGTTTGCTCAACACTAAGTTGCTCCGGCTCGTGGCGAATTCTCGAGCCATTGTGGCTCGATCAAGAGTCTGACGCGTGCAACAAAGCGACTCCATCACTTTACTCAACTACGAATCTCCCTAAACACCAACTAGCACAGTGAATCATATTGGAAGTCTCTCGACACCGACACCGACACCGACACCGAGAGTTCTAGCCTCACTCAACCTGAGGAGCACATGAATATGAATTGTTCTCTCCTCACTGGATGGACTGCCTGACAACTCAAGGATCCGAACGTCGACACCGCATCTATCTCGTTGCGGGCGGGCGGGCGGGCGGTGCGCTGCGCACCTAGCTCGCGCGTCTGGGTGGAATAAAGTCACAACATCATCGCTGGCGTTCGGTGGCGACGGCGAGTCTGGTCTGGTCTGCTGCTGTCATGTGCAACTCCGTTCTTTACCAGCACCACTACTGCGACGTCTCCGCTTCTT
>JAASFS010000902.1:0-10782 GCA_023333865.1 Globisporangium perplexum | reverse complement strand
GCCGCCGCCGACGAGGTGGAGGTTGTTGGCGCGCAGTCGCAGCCGCACCACCACGCGCTGTAGTTGCAGTTGCATCCGCAGCTGATGCTGCTGACCAATAGCACAGTATGCAGACGCGTACGCGGAGACAGCGAACGAGCACGTCACCGGTGGTGCCACCGATTGGGGGGTTGGTGGTCCCAGGTTGTGCACTACAGTTCCGCTCCAGGTCCACAGCTTCCGCGTCGTCGATCTGCTGACGTCGACGCCGCAGGATGTTTGAGACGCTCCGTTCGCTAGCGCTTTCAAGAGCTACGCTGACGGCGACTTTGACGATCCCGGCTCACAAGATCGATAGCGCGGGGAGAGACCCAAGAACAGTAGCAGCTGGACGTCGATCGACACGTGGGCGGGAGAGTTCGAACCCGCAGCTCTTACGGCTGCTTCATTGGTAGTTAGATGACGGACATGTGGTGGAATCTGCACGCACGCTCGCTCCCCTCGTCGCTGCCAGCCAGCCACTCCTCGTTCCGATGCGTGAGTGACTGGTTCCTCGCTCGCTTGGCGCGCTGCTGTCTCGCTGGCTCCGATCGCCACGCGCGCTTGATACTGTGAAAGATGGCATGACGCTCTGTTGGGAATGTGCAAGTGTACGTCGAGGGGATCGAGGATCGCGTGTGTGCGTGCTGCTCGAGCTTGGTGGATGACGGCTGCCCCGTCCGCTGGCCTAGCTCGTGAGCACGTCCACCAGCGCGATGACGATGTTGGCCATCTGCGAGTACATGCCGAGCTTGGACGCCTGCGCCATCTGCGCCGACGTGTTCATGAGCGGCGGCGTGGGGCGGACCTTCTGCTTCTTCGCGCTCGCGAGCACGTCGCTGCTCGAGATCTCCTTGCTTCCCTTCGAGCGCACATCGCGCAGCTTCTTGCGGAAGCGTTCCTTCACCCAGCCCTGGATGCGCAGCACCACGGCGAACCACTCGTCGAACTCGAGCGTGCGGATCGACTTGAGCACGAAGAACGTGCGGCGCAGGTTCTCCTCCTCGTACGAGATCATCATGCCCATGACGAGGATCACGAACACGTACCCCGCGTACTCGAGATAGTACTTGGGCGACAGCGAGCTCGCGGCGATGATGATGCCCACAGCCACCACAGCGGTCGTGTACGTCGCGTAAATGAAGCGTACGCGGAAGCCCGAGCGGTGTGCGAACAGCACAGCGTTCAAGAATCCCATGTAGTACACAGGCTTGGGCTTGCCCGGGGAACCGCCTCCAGTGCGCTTGAGCTCGTCCGCCCTCTCGCCCGTCGACACGATGAGCAGCAGGATGCCCATGCACGCCACGTGGGTCGCGATCACGAGCGACGAGAAGATCTGCGTCGAGCGCACGTAGCCGCCCTTGTTGATCAGCACTTCCAGCACACGGTCCTTCGACTTATCCTTGATGCGCGCCGCGTCGACGACGAGCTTCAAGCGGATCGTGTCCTGGTGGTTCTCCGGGAAGTTCACGTCCTTGAGGTCGACAGCGCCGTCCGGAGCCACATCCGCGACGACTGTCGAGTCACGCGTGAGCGCCGCGTTCTTAGCGTCCTCGGCCTCCTTCACCCACTTGGCGTAGAACGCCTTGCCCATGAAGTACATGAAGAGCGCGGCCGAGAAGTAGAGCGGCACCGTGATCCCGAAGCGCAGCACGAGCGCGTAGTCAAAGTCCGAGTTGTCCACGAACTTGTCCGGCTTCACCTCCAAGAACTTGATGTCCTGCAGCAGCAGCACGAACTGGTTCAACAGCAGCGTGTAGACGGCGAAGCGGATCGTGCGGAACACGCCCGTGTGCAGCGAGCCCGAGTTCGGGTTCTCGTACGGGAACGGGTCGATGAGGTACCAGTAGCGGTAGAAGCACTCCTCGACCTCCGGGTGGCGGAACTTCTGCGACCAGAGGTGCATCAGACTCTTCTTCGAGAATTTGTCCGTCTGGATGTCCGCAACGGCGTCCGAGTCCATCGTGCCGGAGAACGGCAGCTGCAGACAGAAGTTGCGGCGCCGCAGCAGCTCTTGGCGGTACTGCGACACCATGCCGCCGATGACCGAGATGCCGTAGTTGATGCTCTGGTACGAGATGTTGGTCGTGTTGTCGAACTGCGCGCCGCCGTTCGGCAGGTAGAACTTGCGCGCGAGCAGCATGACCGCGAAGTACGACACGAAGATGCCCCAGCCGATGCAGCAGCTGCGTACAAAGCGCATGCGCGTGATGCCGAAGATCGGGATGAGCAGCAGCAGGAGCGGGATCACCGGACCGGTCGCCTTCTCGATCGGCTTCTTCGCGATCATCACGCCCGACACCACGATGAACACGGACATCGTCATGGCTTCGAGGTGTCGGCGTCCGAAGGGCGTGTACGTCGCCAGGATGCCGAGTAGGAACGTGGGCAGAATGACGCCGAACGCCAGGATCTGCACCGTGAGCTTGTCGCTCTCGGTGCGTCCGACCTTGGCGTCGACATCCCAGAGCCCCGACCGATACTCGTTCGCGTAGAGCACCGCGAGCGACGCGAGGCCGATGGCGAAGCACACGCGCACGCGCGTGATAGACGTGGCCTGCGCCACCGCGAGGTAGCTGCTCTCGTAGAACGTCGGCGCGATGTCCGAGAACGACAGCAACTGGCCCATCTCAGTCTGCTGTTGGATGCGCTGGAACTGCTCCGTGTAGAACGCCTTCGCGCGGATCTGCTTCATGATCTCTGCGGAGCGCGCGACAGCGAGCGAGCCGCGTGAGCACTCACCACCATATCGTGAGGCCACCATCTCACGCTACGAGAGCATTCGCACGCACCGTCGAAGCCACCGTTGTAGTTGGGCGGCGCGTTCGCCTTGAGGATCATGGCGTTCGCGTCCTGCTCGCTGTACGTGATGACCGAGTGGCGCACGCCGCTC
The DNA here is from genome assembly GCA_023333865.1 of Globisporangium perplexum. Classification (NCBI taxonomy): domain Eukaryota; phylum Oomycota; class Peronosporomycetes; order Pythiales; family Pythiaceae; genus Globisporangium; species Globisporangium perplexum. The sequence goes on along the minus strand of JAASFS010000902.1, from coordinate 7,871 downwards.
GGGCGGGTGCTGCTCGGGCTGCGGCTGCGGCTCTGGCGCGAGGCGGCCGAGCGCTTGCTGACGCGCGACTTGCGCGCCTTGGCCGCTCCTTTCGTGTCTCCTCCGGCGCTCATGTCGTCGGTGTCTCGAAGTTCGATGAAGGAGCTGACTCTATCTTCCATAATATAGGGGGTGGCGTCGGGCGTCTGCGGCGGCGGCGGGTGCATGCACCGGCGGCTGCGAGCGAGTGTCGAGGCGGCGCGGGCGGCGGAGCTTGCGGGTCGGCGAGAGGAGCCGGCGGGCGGATCCTACTTGACGACGCGCAAACGCGGACGCTCGGCCGACGGCGGACGAGGGTGGGCGGGTGGGGCGGTGGCGGGGGGAGGGCACTCGGCGAGCTCCTGCGCACAGCGGCGGGAGAAGGATCGTTAGACACGCGCGCAGCGAACGCAGGGCATTCTGACCCACACACACACGCACTCGACCAGCAGCAGCAGCAGCAGCAGCAGGTCGGCGTGTGTCTCGGACGGCGAATTCGAGACTGCAGGCCTGACTGGCTGCAGTCGACAGGAGTCAGCGCGAACGCGAAACTGCCGCCGCCGCCGTTGGTCGCCTCAAGCTATTCTCGGATCGAACCAGCAGCTGCTGGCACGCTCTTCCACTTGCTCAACAACTGGTGGCCATCGCCGCTACACGCTGCTGCTGCATGCTGCTGGCGAACTGGCTGGGGAGAAACGGCGTACCTTTTGGCTCTCGCGCGCGCACTCTCTCTCTCTCTGCCCACTGAGGTCTGAAGGTCGCCTTCCTCCTCTTGCTGCTTGAGCGCTTGGCGTGCCAATCGCAGAATGGCGTCGGCATCGAGTAACGAGAGGGGATCGATCTTCGACGAAGACCTGTGTTGCCTGTGTTGTATTGACACTCGTTTTGCCTTGGAAATTGTATGCTGTGGGTGAATAAGTCAGATGTTGGGGGCCTCTATTCGAAGCATACAATCGACTGAAGCCAGTTGACTTGCATTTTGTAAGATCACTTGACTTTGCCAGCTGGCGAATTGCGCTCCGAAAACGAGTCGGTCGGCGGTGCTCCATGAGCTGCTCGACTGCTCCAACGACCTGCGCACGCACGCACGCACAGCCCGACGGGCGCCACGCAGCTCGCCGCTTCGCCACCACTCCGCTGCGCGAATGCCGTCGTACACACCACCAACAGTGTCGAAGTCGGGCGTCGATTGATCACATAGTGTTTGGTTGCTACCACCAACATAGGTTCGGACTGGATGGCTGTGGCGCACTTATTCAGCCCACAGCTCTCCAGGCAACTTGAGTGCTCCGTCGGAGAGCTCTGTATGTACTGTGCTACACTGTACTGCACTGCGCATGCACCACAGCAACAACATCGATGATCTCGATGGTTTCGCTCATCCTGAGCGAGTCTCCTGACTTCAGTCCCGCGCCTCTCGCTCTCGACTCTCGACTCGAGGGGACGAGAGGTGACCAGAACCCCAACATTCCGAAGCAGTGGCTAGACTCGGAACCAAACTCACACGCGTGCCGGGCGGAGTTCATCACGACCGTAGCAGACAGCCCGTCTCCACCTCCCTCGCCCGCGCTTTTGACGCTCTCCAGTTGATCCTGTTTGGAACGGCGAAACGTAGGCGTCTGTGCCTGTCCTGAGTGCAAGCCACGAGGCACGAAAACCGTGAGCGATACGTGCTGTGCTGACACGTTCCAAACTGTTCCAGCGCAAAGTTTGTACGCCGATCATGCGTTTGTGTGTACACAAGCAATAGCACCATCTTCTACGCAGCGGGTACCTCAGCACCGCTCTGAACGATGCCCACGTTCTGTGATACAGACTCGTTGCAGACACTCCGTCGTGAACGTCTCAACTCAGCGCCTGCAAGCGGTGAGAAGGCTCCATCTTGAACAAACCCGAAGCAACGGCTCACTCGAAGCTCAAATGTGTACAGACTGGTGGCTGGCACTCCCGGAAAGAGTGTCCGGAACCGAAGTCTCTCTCCCTCGGAATCGCGCCGGACTCTCCATGATCGCAGACGCCCCGACCCGACTCGCCGTCTCCTTGGAACGGCACTGGACGCGCATGGAGTCGCACGCAGGTGCGAGTCTCGAGGAGTCGAGTGCTGGGGATGCAAACACCAACAACGATCGGTGGGTTCGAAACGCGAGATGCGAATCGGCTCGCTCGAGTCGAACGCACTTTGGCGAGCATAAAATCCGTACTTTAGCGCGCGAAAAGATCGCTTCCTGCCAAACGAAGCGGTGCATGAAGGCATGATGCGCGCTTCTCTTGCTTGCACCTTGATGCTCACGGCACAGTCTGCACGCGTACGAGAGACCAGCAGCACTCGCTCGCCCGCCCGCCCTGCGGCAGCAGCCACCATGTTCTCTCGCAAAATGTCTCGCAGTACGCGTCGCTCGCCGCCGAGCCGTTCGCTCGCGCGCGCGTGCGGGAGAGATCGACCGCTGTCCTTTTGAGCAGATGGCACGGTATAGTCGACGGACTGACTTGGTCTTTGTATGCAAGAGGCTGGCATCTGGGCTCGGCGCGCCGCCTCGAGTCCCCTCATTCGCCTTCTTTCTCCGCCGGACGCGCAGGACAAGGCAGCAGCAGCAGCTCCATTCCGCTCCGTTCCGCACCCGCACGATGAACAAGGAGAACAAGCTGCGCGGCAACGCGAACGCGCGCAAAATGCAGTTCCAGCGGCGCCGCAAGGCGCTGCACGTGGACCCCGGCGCAGCGCCGCTGCACTCGTTCTTCGGCACCGTCGGGTCGCCCATCAAGATGGCCACCGCGTTCGACCAGACGAAGAAGCGCGCGGGCGCCGCCAAGGACGAGGTGAACCCGAACATCGTCGGCATCGGCGCGCTCGCGATCAACACGCCAGGTGCCGGTGCTGGTGCTGGTGGCGCGAAGCCCCGTAAGCCGCCGGCGCCGTCCGTGAACTCGGAAGCCGCGACGCTCGACCTCAAGCAGAAGCTCGCGCTGCAGGAGGAGATCCGCAAGAAGCAGCGACAGGAGCAGCTCAAGGCGCAGGCGGAGGCCGAGGAGAAGCGCAAGTACGACGCGGCGGTGAAGGCGGCGGAGGACGCGGCGGCGGCGCGCAAGGCGGCGGCGAAGGCGGACGCGCCGCCCCCCGCTCCCGTCGCGGACGCGAACGACGTCGCGACCGTCAAGAATGAGGGCAACCGCGGGCGGCGCGATCGCCGCAACTCGACCGAGTTCCTCGGCGCGCCGATGGAGCCCGTGCAGCAGCTCAAGCTGGACGGCGCGAAGAAGGCCAAGATCCCGCACTTCATGTCTGCGTGGTTCAACATCGGCGGCGGCAACGACGCGAAGGAGGCAGCGGCGGCGGCGACGCCCGCGGCGGCACCCGCTGCCACTCCCGCGGCGGCCCCCGCGCCGAAAGAAGCGCCAGTAGCAGCTGCAGCGCCGGCGGCGACGCCAGCAGTCGCAGAGGCGGCAGCCGCTCCAGCAGCAGCGAAGGCCGAGGCGCCGGCGCCGAACAACGCCCGCGTGAGCGCGCGCTCGGCGATCAGCCAGAGCATCGACTTCTCGGAGATCACGGTCGGCCGCATGATCGGCGAAGGCGCGTTCGGTAAGGTGCACGAGGGCAAGTGGCGCGGCAAGGCCGTAGCGATCAAGCTGTTGATCTGCCAGGACCTGCGCACTGACATCCTGAACGAATTCCAGTCCGAGGTGGAGATCATGAGCGTGCTGCGCCACCCGAATATCTGCCGCCTGCTCGGCGCGTGCATGGAGCCCCCGAACCGCGCGCTCGTCGTCGAGCTGCTGCAGCGCGGGTCGCTCTGGGGCGTGCTGCGCACGAACCGCAAGTCGATCGACCTGGAGATGCGCACGCGGTTCATCTACGACACGGCCAAGGGCATGAGCTACCTGCACCACTTCGACCGTCCGATCCTGCACCGTGACCTCAAGAGCCCGAACCTACTCGTGGACAAGAACTACAACATCAAGCTCTCGGACTTTGGGCTCGCGCGCGTGAAGGCGCACGTGCAAACGATGACGGGCAACTGCGGCACGGTGCAGTGGATGGCGCCGGAGGTGCTCGGGAACCAGAAGTACACGGAGAAGGCAGACGTGTTCTCGTTCGGCATCGTGATCTGGGAGATCGTCACGGGCGAGTGTCCGTACGACGGGATGTCCCAGATCCAGGCAGCGCTCGGCGTGCTCAACCGGAACCTGCGTCCGAACATCCCGCGCGACTGCCCGCCGTTCTTCTCGCGCCTCATGAAGGCGTGCTGGAACCGCCAGCCGGAGCTGCGACCGTCGTTCCCGAACATCGTGAACGCGTTCCGCGCCTACCAGGCATCGATCTCCGAGTCGAGGGCGACGCGGTCCGGAGCCGCGGAGGCAAAAGCTGCCGTCTCGGCCTCCATCGCCGCCAACTAACCTGCTGCGGTTGCTGTGGTCCAAGCGCTCCGGTGAGCCTTGGTGCAGACAGACGCACACCGAGCGATGACGCTCTTGCCCGAACTTGCTCCCGATCCACGACGCGCAAGAGCAGCGCCATCACCAGGTACCCTCCCCCCTCCCTCCCCCATCTGCTCCTTCCATCTCGAGATGAGTCGGCTTGACGCGACCAAGTACTCCACGAAATACACGCACTTGCTCCCTGTTGGCGCTCAGCGTGCATCAGTCTCTTCACTTCACTTCACCAGATCACACGTACGCAGGGACGACGCGAGCTCCGGAGCGCTCCGGCGCGAACCTGGCGAGCGAGAGCTTCCCGCGGCGGTCGTCGTAGCTCCACGCGAGCGACTCGAGGTGCGTCCACGCCCCGGCCGCGACGTGCACGGCCACGAAGTCGCTCACTAGGATGTCCGACGCGACTGTGGCGTTCGGAACCGCTCGGCTTTGGCGGCTCGACGGCTGCTGGCACCGGCTCCTCTGCTCCCGGTGCTCGAAGCAGATGCGCAAGTCGCAGTACCAAACAAGCTGGAGCGCGATCGTGGGCGTCGCGCAATGCCGCAGCGCGTTGTCGAGCTGCCCGGAGTTCCAGCGCGCGAGGAAGTCGCGCTCCTTGCTCGCCGCAGACTGGGCCGAGAACGACGGGAACCGCGTGAGGCCACGCACGGCTGGCGGTCGCGGATCCAGCGCCGCGGTATCCATCGTAGCTTCTGCGGCATCCTCGCTGAAGATCTTGTGCTGGCTGCACGAGGAGTAGTGGATCGCGCGGAACGCCAGCGAGATGAAGAGCGAGATGACGACGCCGCCGGCAATCGCGTACACGTGAGGGTCGGAGCGGAGTATGACGTTCTCGAGCACCGAGTCGGTCGAGAGCTTGGAGATCGCGTAGATCCCGAGCACTGTGATGTGCAGGAGCATCCAGTTGCGGATCCAAAGCGGTTCTCGCTGGCTTCGAAGGCGCTTGTCGATCAAGCGCGTCTGCTGCGTGACGAGTGCGACCCAGAAGCCGCTGCTGAGCGTCGTGAGCAGGAGCGTGACGCTCGAGATCGGGATCGACGGGCTGCAGTAGATCGCCATCTTCCCGGAGCTCGCTTCGAACTCGGCGTGGCACGCGAGCGTGAAGATGTTGCTGAGCGCTCCGACTGCTCCGAGGTACAGCAGCACCACGGTGCCCGGACGCTGCAGGGCTCCGACAGCGGGATCGAACCGCAGGAGCTCGCACAGCCGAAGCCCGCTTGAGCCGCTTGTCGACGCGCCGATGCTGTTCCGTGTGAACTTCCACACGCTCTTAAGGATGACGAGGTACTCGTAGACGTATGAGATCGAGCCAAGCAGGCTCAGCACGAGCAGGAACGTCCGGATTTGCCGGCTCGTGTTGTCTCGGATGCGCGTGCGCTTCACCAAGAGCTTGTTGTCGACGCCGAACCACTCGATCTGGCGGAAGCTGCGCTGCTCCATCGATGCGAGCGGCGCGAGGTCACTACACCTGCTCAGGTTGGAGTGCTCGACTCCGTTCAAGTCGCGCAGCAGGAGTTCGTCGTCTTGGAAGATGAGACGACAGAGCACCTGCGGCTCGGTCTCCTGCGAGTCGTGGAAGTGGCAGTCGCCCACTCCGTCGCCGATGAACGCCTGGTACTTCTGCACGTTGCGTCCGTTCTCGGCGAACGCGCGGTTCACCAGATACGCGCAGTCGCGGGTGTACAGGTATCCGTACGGTGTGGACGGCAGCGGCTGTGGGAAGTGGTTCGCCTTCGACCACGCGTTGCCGTCGATGCCGAACAGCGGTGAGCTTGCAAGCTTCTCGGGGACTTCGAACTCGAGCTTGCGATCGCGGCCAACGACGAAGTGGCTCGCGTTGTCCAGTTTGCTGTAGTCCCGGAAGCTCTTCTGGATCAGATACATGAGGTTCACCGTGTACGCCGGGACCAGCGCCGCTTTCTCGCGGCCGCACGAAGTGAAGATGTTGGCGTCCACTTGGTCGAGCCGGAGTGCTTTGTCCATCGTCGTGTGCTCAATGCCGCAGTTCCAGAACGGCGCCATGTAGACGGCGAACACGGGAGCCATCCCGGCGATCGTCACGAGGTGATCGAGCGGCAGCACGGGGCTCGTGGTGAAATCTACTTCAGCGACGACCGCGGGCTCGCTGTTGACGTTCCAGCCCATCTCAATCTGCTGGGGAGTCAGGAAGTGGTTGAGCACGGTGCTGATGCCTGCGATGTCGATCAGTCGGACGTGTTCCTTGCCGTTGGCGCTGTCGCTCGGCAGCAGCTCGATGAGTTCGGAGACCGTGATCCCGCCAGCGTATCGCTGGACGATCGCGTCAGCTGTGTCGTCTGAGAAGTTGACTGGCAGTGGCGCGGACGCGTCCTGCTGCAGGAAACCTGAGAGCACGGACCGAGTGAACGCGCGGATCACCTGGGACGAGCGGAAGTGGCGTAGATCCACCTCCGACATGTTGACGAGACCAATGACTCCGAGCGATGCGAGTGGCGCGGCCATGCTGCCCGTACCTGAGCTGTCGGCTCTGTCGAAGAACCGTGTGTGAGGGAAGATCGCGCCGTACTCGCGGCAGAACTCGTGCCGGATTGGAGGGAAGTAGCGTCCGAAGAGCAGCTGTGCGTCGGTGCTCGACGTCGGGCCGCAGATCGGCGCGTAGTAGTTGTCCATGAGCGAGATCTTGGTCGCGAGTAGCGCCGGCGGCAGCGCCGCGAGGAGAGAGGAGCGACTCACGCTCGTGCCCACGAGGAACTCAAGCAGCGTCCAGTTCCGCGAGTCGTTCCGCTTCAAGCGGACGTGCGTGGCTGAGTCGAGCAGAGGCAGCGAGCTGCGTGTGAACGCGTCGAAGTAGTGTACGTTGCTCACGACGATGTGCAGACCGTGCGGCATGCGCGCCACGGGGTCGTCGCGCACCTCGTCGAACTTGCGGGTCACATAGGTGCCGAGGATGTAGTCTTTCGCTGGCACGAGCGCCATGACGCACGTCAGCAGAGCGAACCAGATGCAGCACGCGCGATACGAGAGTTCGCGCTCGCCGATGGACTCAGCCGCGCGCGCGACTCGAGATTGCTGGCGAGCGCCGGCGTCCGGTACGACGCCGACAGCCTCGGCTGCGGTCGACATGCTGCTGCTCAATGCGATGTGCAGCGCACGCGGGACGTACTTGCTGAGAGAGGCTAGAGCGCGCTGACCAGTGTTTTTATGAGGCTCATACGCGATGCCGTCTGCGATTTTGGTCGGCTCCTTGGGCGTGGAGCGATGCGAAGTGAAGCGACACGGTGCTTCTTGAGCGTCTCAGTGCCAGTCTCAGCGACTTCTGCACTCCTGGTTGCCAAAAGATCTGCCGTTCGCGACCCGCGGCGTTGCTGGCAAGGATCGGGAGCTTGAACAACTCGCTGCTCACGCGCTGAGAAGATCGCAGTGCCATCCATCGTCTTAGGCAGGTC
>JAASFS010000901.1:0-10794 GCA_023333865.1 Globisporangium perplexum | reverse complement strand
GCTTCTGCCAACGCACAGCGTCTCGAGACTCGACGGGAACTGGAAGTTGTCGAGCGAGCCGATGCGGTTGTTGTTCAGGTCGCTGGAGAGCAGCAGCGAACACGTCGAGCGCGCTTCAGTATCGCTTCGCCACTGGCAGACCCACACACTCTTGCCACGTACATCTCGAGCAGGCTGCTGTCGCTCGTGGCCGTGAACGCCTCGATCTCGTTCTCTCCGAGCAATCTGGACATCCGCCGCATCGAGGAGAACCATAAACACTCGGTGAGTTCCGTATCCTACGCATCCCCCGACGTCCTCCGTAACTGCCCGAAACGCACAGTTTGTGCACGCGCGGGTAGCTGGTGACGCGCACGATTCCCCGGGCCTGGACGTCGAGGCTCGTCTCGAACTCCGTGCCGCCGATGGCGACCGAATCCTCGACGCACGCAGACGTCACGACCACCGCGGCTTTCGAGTTGGTCAGGTCGGCGGCGAGCGTCGTGTTGGGCGGCGGGGTCGAGAAGCCCGAGCCCACGCAGGCGGCGTCCGCCGCGCCGTTGCCGGAGGTGGCGAGCGCCACCAGCGCCAGCAGCAGCAGCTTGGGGGGTAGCATGAGCGCACACACGCGCCGCAAGAAAGCAAGCGGAGATGACCGGGTGGGTGGGTGGGCGGCCGAGTTCACGAATGCGGCTGGCGCGACTTTGGTAAACCGGGGAATCTGGGCGGCACTTGGCGTTGACTTGGCGTTTGTATGCCACGAGTGTGCTGGCGGCGGTGTGAAGAAAGCGAGGGAGATAAGAGTGGCACGATGGATCGCCCAGCTGGCCCAGCTGACTCTCTCAGCTACAATTTCCAGGTAATCGCGAGCTGCACCGAGTTGCTCTGCAAGCAGCGTGGGTGGAGAACGCTTCGGTCGTCGGGCTCGCGTGCGTGTGGGCGGCGGCGTGCGGCGCTCGCTCGCTCGATGTCTGGCGGTTGGTGGTTGGTGGCTGGTGGCGGCGGCGGCCGCGCTGGCGGCGCTTGCACGCACAAAGGTGGTTGCGTGGATTTTTCACCATGGGTGAAGCGCTAGGCGCTTTGCGCGCAGAAGGGCTCGGCGGCTGCGCCAAGCTCCGCTGTTTGTTGTGCCACGAGGATCCAAAATGCGATCTGCTCGCTTGTGGCGCGCTCGAATATGTCAAGGCGAAGCGCTCGGGAATGTCGAACGGATAGGCTCGCGCGTCCTGCTTCATGTGCGTGATCCTCTTCAGGTCTCGCGATGTACTTGTTCTCGAAGGTCCTAGCAAGTCGACACAGCACTGCTGGGCCAGCAGCTCCCAACTTCCCAGCGCCACAACCAGCAGCTCCATCGATCTTCACTGACACCGCTCTCTCTCTTCCCGAACTGTAACGCACAGGCTATTGGACTTTGCTCGCGCGTGCTCTTGCTCTTTCGCAACCTTCCACGCTCAAACTCCCGTCCACGCTCGCTCACGCACTTGTGTCGACTGACGTCGCGGCGGCGGTGCCGGGCGTGCTCAGAGTCAACCGATCGCTCGCAGACTTGGCGAACGACGGCATGCGCACCAGCGAGCGCTTGCTCTGCAGGCGCGAGAGCAGGATCGGGATGGCCTTCTCGCTCGCGTCGTGCGAGTTCGCGAAGCAGTAGAGCTCTTCCTCGGTCGCGGCGTCCTGCTCGCGCTGGACGTGCGCCGAGAGGTCTTCTGCGCTCTCGTTCGGTCGGAGCCACTTCTGCAGTGTCTCCGTGAGTTCCTCGAACGTCGGGCGCTGCTCCGGGTCCGAGTCCCAGCACTGCTTCATCAGCTGGTCGAGTCCGAGCGGCGCCGCCTTCGCGAACTCGGCCGGCCGGAGTCCGTCGTTCGCGACGAGCAGCGGCACCTGGTACGCGTTCAGCCCTTCGTACGGGTCCTTCCGCTCCACCAGCTCCCACAGCACGATCGCGTAGCTGTACACATCTGCCTTCTCGTCGTACTCCTCGTGGCGGATCACCTCCGGCGCGGCCCAGAACGGCGTCCCCACGAACGTGTACTGACCGTACTCCTTGCTCTTGTACCGAGCGAGCCCGAAGTCGGACACCTTCACCACGAGGTTGTCCGAGAGCAGGCAGTTCTTCGACTTGAGGTCGCGCTGCATGATGCCGCACTGGTGCGTGTAGCTCATGCCGGCCGCGATGTCGTACGCGCACGTGGTGATCATCTGCGTGGGGAAGAAGTTGGCTTCGTCGCGGAGGTACTCGTACAGCGAGCCGTTCGACATGTACTCCATCACGAGCACGTAGCAGCTCGGCGTCAGACTCGCGCCGATGAGCTTGAGGATGTTCGGGTGCTTGAGCGCGCCCATGATCCAGATCTCTCGCCGGAAGTTCTTTACAGCTTCAGCAAGGTGGTCGACGACGCCCTCGCGAGGGATCAGGAGCTTCACGCCGACCTTCGTGTCGCGCCAGATCGCGGCGTACACTTCGCTCAGCGGGCCGAACGCGAGCCGCTTGACGAGGTTGATCTCCTTCAGCTTCACCTCGTACACGGACGCCTTGTCACTGCCGACCTGGAACTGGAGCTGCGAGCTGGAGCCGATGCTCAGGCGGCGCTTGTCGCGGAGCGCCATGCTCGATCGCCGCTCGTTCTCTAGACGATCGTCCGGGGACAGCTCGGCCAGCTCGTGCTTCACCTCGTACGACGGCACGTCGAACGACGTGCGCGACTTCTGCCGCACGAGCTGTGGGCTATTGCGGTGCTTCGAGAAGAACTCTGGCGGTGTGAACGCGGACTTCAGCCGCTTGCGGAACGAGTTCGAGCGCTCCGGAGACATTGTTGTGGTGTCCTCGCCAGACGCTCGTCGGTGTGGCGCTGGAGCAAAGAAACTTGACTTGTGTGGCTTCTGCGGTGAACCATCGAGCCCTGCAGAGTCAGGTCTTGACGGACCTCGAGGGGACTGCTCCTTTGTGTTCTCCTTGGTGCTGTCTGATACGTCCGAGTCGGCATCTAACGGCGCTCCAGCCATGCTACCTGGCATCGTCGCGAAGTCCATGCGCGACATCCGCTGCGTTTGCTTGATGAAGTGCGCGCCGTGCTTGTGGGAGTTCTTGTGACTCAGGATCTGCGCCGAGCGCGCGTCCGTCTTGATCACGGAGATTGGCAGCGGCGACGTCTTGTTGCGCAGACGGCTAATGAGGCGACGCCCGGACGCACCGGACATGTGAGCGCGTCCGAGCACACGGCGAATCATCGATCCTTCGGTGTAGGACTCGTCAGCGTCGTTGTGGCGGCGGCAGTAGCGCAGACATCGGCAGCATCCTGTTGCGAGGTCGCACAGCGCCACGACCGTGACGACCGCGATGATGCACAGCGCGAGCTGGAGCCACGCGTCGACGAGCACGCACGAGCTCTTGCTCTCGCAGTACTCGGACGAGAAGAGCGTCCAGGTGCCCATGGCGTGTGCGCGCCGTAGCTCTTTACGCAGTGCGGGTGAGCGAGTCCCTCTGCCTGGCTGTCCTCGCAGCGATGATGGCACAGTGCCAGTCCTCCGAGCGGATGACACAGACACGGGAACGAGCTTCATGAAGTCGACGTCGAGTATTTCGAGCGCTCGCTTATCGTTAGGCGACGCTCAAATCTCGACATCCATGTGATGTGTCCGTATGCACAGAGCTCACGGCGGACAGCTCGAGCGGTGGACGCCGCCGCTGGATCACATCCGCGCTCTGATCTGCGAGATCAGCGTTGCTCAAGCTTGGAGCCACTCTTGCGACGTCGACTTCGAGGCTATCTGTTCGATCGATCGTTGTTGGTCCGCTCCACAGAGAGCGGTCGGTGGCAAGTCGCTCAACAGATCGCCCGAGTGGTTCCGCTTCGGCAAGTAGAACAAGCAGGACGAGCAGGATGCAGCGGTCCTATAGGGCCATCTCGAGCACTGGTGCTGGCGCTCCTTTCCAGGATCGCCACTGTCAGCGGCGTCTTCACTGCTCGCGTTGTGCTTGCTCGCGTCGTTGGATGGCGGTTCAGCGCGCCGTCGTCGTTCGTGAGTCCGACCGGTGTCGAGTCGTCAGCGCACTCCGCCCTTGTTCTGACGGTCCTGAGTCCAAGCAACATCGGTTGCTTGTCGCGACGGGAGCTCGACGCCATTCTGCGCCAAGTGCTCAGGGAGTCGATCAAGAAGCGAGCGAGCATGGCGTTCATTTTCATTGCCTCCGAGCGCTTCTTGTTAGGAAAGCGAGGCGACATTGGACTCTTTGCTTCACTTTGCGTTGCAGAAGTCGAGTGGTCACCGGCACTGAATCTAGGTGAGCGAGAAAAAAACAGTGGAAAAAAGAACGGGCCATGCATGCATAAATACCTTTCGATATCGAATGCATCCGTTTATAAAGGTAGAACTCCTCACCACAATTCACACAAAAACAACGGAGTGAACAGTGATCGTGTTTTAAAGGGTATGCAGTACCACGCGTCCATAATTTACAGTCTGGACAGAACTGCGTTCCAGTTTTTTGCTCGCAGAAACCGAGTCACTCCGAGAAGCGCTCCTCACGCGTCGGCGCTCGTGCTCGTGCTTGACGTCGCTCACTGCTCAACGTCGCTTGTTGCCACTCATGACGCCCCCCGACGCGCCGCGCGCTCTCCTGGCACAGGCGGACGGCAGCAACGCGAGCGCAGCCGCGACGCCCGTCGCCACCGCCGCCGCGCCGCAGCAGAACTGGATGCTGCTCGCCGTGATCAGCGTCGCCGTGCTCTTCGTGCTCGTGCTCGCGATGGTCGCCGTGCTGCTGCTGCGCCGGCGCCGCAAGCTCAAGCAGACGGAAGCGCTGGAGGACGAGGTGACTGCGAGCGCCACGAAGGCTACGCAGTTCATCCACGGCAGCATCTCGACGCTCTCGCACGGCGGCGGGGGCGGCGGCGACGGCAGCAACAGCGGTGCTTACGGCAGCAGCGCGTTCGGCTCGAGCGCGTTCGGCAGCTCGGAGCTCGTGTACCTGCCGAACGACATCCGCGCGGACGAGGAGATGCAGCCGTTCCGGCTCCAGCAGCGCGAGGTCGTGCGCGGGCGGCTGCTGGCCAAGGGCGGCTACGGCGCCGTGTTCAAGGCCAAGTTCCGCAACGAGACGGTCGTCGTGAAGCAGCTGCTGCCGGACAAGGCGCGCAACAGGCAGGTGCTCAAGAGCTTCATGGACGAGATCCGGCTCTGCGCGGCGCTCGAGCACCCCAAGGTCGTGCGCTTCATTGGCGTCACGTGGAGCTCGCTGCTCGACCTGAGCGTCGTGATGGAGTTCATGGCGAACGGTGACCTCGGGTCACTGCTCACGGAGCAGCTGCAGCGCCAGGCGAGCGGCGCCGCGAGCCGCGGTGACTTCGGCTGGTTCCGCGCGCGCGGCGACATGCGCTGCAAGACGCTGCTGGCGCTCGACGTCGCCGAGGCGCTCGTGTATCTGCACTCGTTCCTGAGCCCGATCATCCATCGCGACCTCAAGTCGCGCAACGTGCTGTTGAGCGACGCGTGGGAGGCCAAGCTCACGGACTTTGGCGTGAGCCGCGAGCTCGACGAGGACCAGACGATGACCGGCGAGATCGGCACCGTGTCGTGGATCGCGCCGGAGGTGCTGCGCGGCGAGCGGTACACGGAGAAGGCGGACATCTACTCGTTCGGCGTCATCCTCACGGAGCTCGACACGTGCCGGCGGCCGTACGCGGACGGCATCCCGAGCGAGGACCACCCCGGCGGCAGCAGCCAGCACACGAACACGCGGATCGCGGTGCTCGTGAGCTCCGGCGCGCTTAAGCCGACGGTGTCGCTCGAGTGCCCTGTGAGCGTGCGCCGGCTCGTCGCGCAGTGCCTCGAGGCGGACCCGGCGAGCCGCCCGTCGGCCGTGCAGCTCCACTTCGAGCTGCGCAACCTCGACATGGCCGAGGAGGAGCGCAACGAGGCGGCGCTCACGCAGCAGTTCGCGGCGCGGCGCGCGACCGGCTCGGGTGCCGATCGGCTGCGTGTCGGCTCGAGCGTTGGCGGCGGCGCGCGGTCGTCGAGCCGCCCGAGCCGGACGAGCAACAGATGAGAGGCGGTGAGTGTGTGTGTGTGTGTGTAGCACGAGTGGATTATGAGACTGTGTCCTCCTCCGCCTCCTCCGCCTAGCGGCCGACCGCAGTCTTCGCCGCCGCAGCCGCCGACGGCCGCGCGTCGTCCGCCAGGTACAGCGGGCAGCTCCGGTTCGTGCGGATGTGCCCCGGCTGCCCGCACTGCGTGCACCGGACGCCGCCGCGCTTCGTCGGCGTGGTCTCGAGCGCCGCGTCCTGGGTCCGCAGCATCTCCTGGTACGCGCGGTTCTGCTCCTCGGTCACGCGCAGCTGCTTGAGCTCCTCCTCCAGCTGCTTGCGCTTCTTCGCCTTGCTCGCCACGCCGCCGCCGCCGCCGCTGCTGCTGGCGTCCGGCGCCGGCGCCACGCGCTTGCGCTTGCCGGCGCTGCGCTCCTCGGACGCGAGCTGCCGCGCTTGGCGCTGCTGCATCGCCCGGAAGCGCGCGACGGTCGCCTCGTCCACGATGAACTCGATGCGCACCGACTCGGAGCCGTCCTCCGCGATCATGCGCGTCGTGCGCTTCACGACCTTCCGCCCGGACGTTGGCGCGCTCCGGAGCTGCGTCGACGGCGTCTCGCTCGCTTCTCGCCGGCGCGTCGGCGAGCTCGACCGCGACACGTGCAGCGGCGTCGCCGCCACCGACGACGTCAGCGACCCCGGCCGAGTCGACGCGGCCGAGGCGCTCGGGCGGTCCTGGATGCCGCTGGCGCGCAGCTGGCTGCGCAGCGCCGACGCGTCCACCTCCGCGCGCCGCTGGGAGGCGTTCGCGGTCGTCGTTGTCGCCGCGCCGCCACCGCCGTCCTCCTTCATCTCCTCCATGAGCCGCCGCAGCTCCACGGCCTCCTCGCGCTCGCGCAGTGATTCGGCGGACCGGTCGAGGCGGCCGCCGCCGCCGTTCGCGAACAGGTTCTTCGGGCCGCGCTTGGACACGATCGTGTCCATCTCGCCGCCGCCGCCGGTGATGTCGGCCTCGATGTCCTCTTCCCACGCGTCCAGGTCATCGTCGTCGCCGTCCGACTCCTCGTCCGACGAGAACGTTGTGCGCGCGGCGCTCAGCACGTCCATCTGCCGCGCGTACACGACGTCGCACCGCTGGCGGTACGCCTGCTGCTGCGCCGAGAGCGACTTGCGGCCGTCGCGCGCGAAGCGGCTCAGCTGCCGGAAGCCGATCGCCGTCGCGCGGTTGCTCATCTCGCGGATCATGTGCACGCGGTCCCAGCGCGGCAGCTTCTCGATCTCGGCGTCCGCGAGCCCCAGGTTGCGCAACACATCGCCCATCTCGCGCATCTTGAGCTTGCGCAGGTCCGCCTCCGTGCCCGTGACCTCGGCGACCGCCTTGGCGCCGCCACCGCCGCCGGCCGCGGCCGCCTCGGCTTCGCCCTCCTTGCGCTTCGCGCGCCACTGCGGGATGCGGATGAAGCTGAAGCCTTCGCCGCGGCCCGTGGGGTCGCCCACGCCCGCGAGCATGAGCATCCCCGAGCCTTTGCCCTGCAGGTGGCACTCGACGTAGCCGTTCGTGAGGTTCCACGGCGAGAGCTGCAGCTGCTCTTCGATGTAGCGCGCCACTTGGATGTCCGTCTCGAGCTTGCGCACCACCGGGTCGGCGCGCCAGAGCTCCGCCTCGGCCTTCTTCTCGGCGCGGCGCTCGAGCGCGCGCGGCGCCACGAGCTTCGCCGACAGGCTCTGCTTGCGCAGCTCGAGACGCTTGAGCAGATGGCTGATCGCGCCGTCGACGCCCGTGGGCGTGAACCACTTGGTGAGCCCGATGTCGAGCAGCCGCCGCTGACCGGCCATCATGCTCTCGTACAGGCACACCGACTCGGGTGAGATGCGCGCGCGCAGCTCGTCGAGCTCGCTGCTGCTGCCGCCGGCGCGCTCCTTCTTCTTCCACCACCCCGAGTCGTTCCCGCCGCGTTCGAACGTCGCCACCTCCTGCATGCGCTTGCGGATCGCGGTCGACGACTGATTCGGGAACGCGTGCGCCACGTCCTCCATCTTGAGGTGCTCGCCGTCGCCGGCCTTCTTCTTGAACAAGCGCAGGATGTGGAACGACATGTACGGCCGGATGAACTCGGTCGCGCTGCGCGAGTTCGGCGCGGGCACCTCCATCTGCGGTTCCACCTGCCCGGCGGTGAACACGGCCGGCAACTCCAGCACGTGCATCGTCGAGCGCGCGTCCAGCGAGCCCTTCTTGCTCTTGGACGCCGAGCGCACGAGCAGGAAGAGCTCGTGCTCGTCTCGCCGCGGCGCCTTCGCCGGCGAGAACGGCGCCGCGGGCGTGTGCGCGAACAGCGGCACCTTGAAGAGCTTCGAGTTGAGCGACGTGACGACGCGGCCCGCGGGGACGTCGCCGACGAACGGGGACTCGTCGCGGTCGCCGAGCGTGATCACCTTGCCGATCGCCATGTCGGGTGGCTTGGGCTTGTCCTTCTTCGCCGCCTTGCTCTTGTCGCCCTTCGCAGGCTCGGCGGGCGGCCGCCAGTAGTGCAGCACCTGCGCCGCCATGCCCGGGCTCGCGAGCACCGGCGGGTTCTGCTCCGCGTACTCGATGAGGATGAGCCTGCCGCCGGTCGCGGGGCTCAGGTCCGAGCTCTTCTTCACCTGCGTCACGAGCGCGTTCTCCGGGTTCTGGAGCGCGAGCGAGCCGCTCGGCGGCGGCGGCGGCGCCGCGAACTGCAGCCGCTCGTTGATCTTGAAGCGGCCGCGCGGCCGGTGCAGCGCGCGCAGGCGCGCGAGCGGCAGCTCGGGCTTCGTGAGCGAGAGCTTGACCGCGAGCAGCGAGTGGTGCGCCACACCGATGCTCTCGACGACGCGCGGCCGCGGCTTCTTCTTGCCGCCGACCGCTGAGCCGATGGTCGCGGCACCCGTGTCGCCGCTGCCGCCGATCGTTGTCATCGCGCCGTCGACGCGCGAGTTCTTCTCGCGCTCCTGCTGCTTGCGCAGCAGCAGCCGCTGCTCCGCCTCGCCGATCTTGCGCTTGGGGATGTGCAGCGTCGGCCGCTCGTCCGCCGCGTCCGGCGCCGCGAACACGAGCTGCGCGTCGTTCGCGTCCAGCACGAGGCGGCTCGCGGGCATGTCGCGCGTCTCGCGCCAGCCGATCGCGTGCACCCATGAATCGTCCAGCAGCTCGCGGTTCAGCGGGCACGGGAGCGACTGCGCAGCCGCAGCAGCAGCTCCAGCAGCAGCAGCAGGCGCCACGCGCGCCGTCCGCGCGCCGCTCTCGCCGTCGATCTCCCACCGGTAGTTGCGGGGCTTCGTCATGTCGAAGGCGGCGGTCGCGTCCCTCTCAGCAGGCGGCGGGGGCGGCGGGGGTGCTGCAGCTGGTGGCGCGCGACTGCTGCTCTTGCTGCTGCTGCGCTCGACGGGCCGCGCTATTCGCTCGTCGCCGTCCTCGACCTCGACGATCTGCTCGTCCCCCCTCCCTCCGTCGGCGGCGGCGGCGGCCTCGCGACTCGCATCGCCCCACAGGATGCGCCGTTCCCACGGCACCTGCTGCACGCGCTGGTGGCGCGCGTCGTCCGCGCCGTCGAGTGCCTCGCGCACGCGCCGGCGCTTCGCGCGCTCGCCGACGCCGCCTAGCGCCTCGGCGAACGGCGACGCGGCCGGCGGGAAGCGCGCAAGCGGCCGGCCTTTCTCTGCAGCGGTGCGGCGTGCCGGCCGACCGCTCGCCGCGCCGCTGAAGGCGCCGCTGAAGACGCCGCCGCCACCACCGCCGCCGCCAGCGCCGCTCTCTCGCAGCAGGTGGCGCTCGTCCGCCGCGGATTCCGGCGCGAGCGAGCCCGCACTGTTTCTGTCCGCGCGGCGCTGCTGCGCGGCCTGCGCGAGCTCGCCGGCGAGCTGGCCGAGCACCTCGGACGCGTCGTCGGCGTCGCGCGAGCGCCGGTAGATGCGCGCGAAGTCGACGACGCTGCCGCTCATCAGCGCCATGAAGGGGGATGATGAAGAAATGACTTGGGTGGAGTATGCAAACATTTTGTCCCAAAATGATATGCTACTGAGACTCTGATGAAACGACATTTTCGCAAATTGGGGCACTCTGACCCGTTATTAATATGATTTCGGCTTGTCAAAGTTGTGATTTAGAATGTGCATGATGAGGCGTGCTGGAACAGAGTCCTCAACCCGAAGATGAAGTGAGATCTGGCACTTGGTTCCCACAGTCCCCACTACCACACGAGGCTGTCGTGGTGGAGACCGCGTTGTCGCCGTCTCTGCACAATGACCGGCGATCGCATCAAACGGAGACTCCCAGTCGCCAACTGCGCCGCAAGAGCCCACGACTCCATTCATTCCCCGATCACGAGCAGCAACCGCAGCGAAAGATGCGCTTTGCCTCGACTCGCCGACGCCTGAGCACCGCGGTGGCGACCGTGCTGCTCGGCTGCCTCCTTGTCGACAGCGATCGCCTGCTCGTGCACGCGCAGTCGTGCGCCGTCCCCGCCAAGACGCTCTCCTTCGACTGTGGCGACTCCTGCTCCACCGGCTCCGCCTGCATGCTCAAGCCCGCGTCGTCATCCGCGTCATGCGAGTGCTTCGCGCGCACCAGCGCCACGCGCTTCACATTCCTCATCCCGTTCGACTCGACGGTGGGGGATACGGGCTTGACGCTGTCCAAGAGCAACGCCGAGCTCACCAAGATCGCCAAGTGGACGCTGCCGACGACCACGACCGAAGTGTACGTGTTCAGGAATGCGATACGAACCGCCTGGCAGTCTTGTCGCCGATCTCTCTACACTGACTTACTCGTCGC
>JAASFS010000900.1:0-10808 GCA_023333865.1 Globisporangium perplexum | reverse complement strand
TCAAGAACGGTGCGGGGCTCGCGCTTAAATATGTGACGAACAGCGACGACGGGGTACACGCGCGCGGTGAGAGGAGGGCGGGCGACCAGCACTCACGGGCGGACCTTGGTGAGCCGGTAGAAGACGTACTTGTCCTGGAACGTCGTGACGGCCGTCGCGATGGGCTCGATGACGCCCTCGTCCAGCAGGCTCTGGCCCACGAGCACGGCGTCGATGAGCGAGCCGGCGATGCGCAGCTCGCGGATGACGTTCACGGCCTCGGCGCCGAGGAAGCAGCCGACGAAGCCCTTGTAGAAGAGCAGCTTGTTCTTGCGCTCGAAGACCTTGAGCAGGACGCGCGAGAAGATCTGGAGCACCTCGTCCGTCACGAGCGCGTGCACCTCGTCCGACGCGGTCGCGAAGTCGTAGTCCACGACGCCGGACGACTCGCGCGAGAGCACGGACTCGCGGTAGTTGCTCGCGGTGATGGACATGCGCGAGTGCGAGCCGCCGGGGGAGCCCGCGAGGTAGTCGCCGTCGTCGTACTCGAGCGCCTTGGTGAAGCGGTAGAAGTTGTCCTTGGAGCTGTGCAGCTGGTCGTCCGTGCGCGAGACGTGCTCAATGAAGCCGAGACGCACGAGCACGCTGCCGAGGCGCAGCGCCGTGGGCTGGTCCTCGGCGAAGCCGTTGAGCACCATCTCCTTGATCGCGTCGCTGCCCGTGAACGTGTCCTTGTAGAAGTTGAACCGCGAGTGGCGCGTCTTGACCTCGATCGTCGAGAAGAGGAAGCGGCAGAGCACCTGGAAGAACTCCTTCGGGAGCCCCTCGTGGAACGCGATCTCGATCGTCTTGAGGCGCTCCAGACGCGCCTCCTTGAGCGGCGACACGTCCAGCGTCGACATCCCGGAGAGCGAGCTGTCGCTGTCGTCGAACGTGTCGTTCCCGGACTCGCGCTCGTCGTCGTCGTCGTTGGTGTCGTCGCGGGTCTCTGCGGCTACAGCGACTGCGGCCTGCGGCGGCGGCGGCGGTTGCGAAGGCGAAGGTGAAGGCGACTGGCGCGTCGCGGCGGCGGCGTCGTCTTCTCCGAGCGACGACGACGATGACGAGTGCGTCGAGTTGGTCGAGCGGCCGAGCGGGTCGTCCGAGGCCGAGGACACGGACGTGCTGCCGTAGCTCGACGCGGACGTCGTGCGCGCGCTCTGGTCGAGGATGATCGGGTTCGAGCTGAGGCGCGAGACGCGGTGCGACCCCGAGCTCGACGCGCGCGGGGGCTTCTCGAACTGCTTGAAGTCCACGAACGGCTCCATGGACTCGCGGATGCGCACGATCTTGTCGAGCGCCGCGTTCGTGCGGTCGAGCAGCGCGCGGATCTCGTCCTGCGACGAGCGGCGGCCGCGCGAGGCGCCGAACTCGCTGCCGATGCTGCTGCCCGCGGGTTTGATGGGCTCGAGGCGCAGCCCGCCGCCGCCGCTGCCCATGGAGAAGCTCGCGCCGAGGATCGTGGTGTCGCGCTGCGCGTAGGCGCCGCCGCCCACGCCGGCATCGAAGGTCTCGCGGTCGAACGCCGAGGCGTCGAACGTGTCGCGGTCGAAGTCGTCCGCCGCCGCCACGGACTCGCGCACGGGCGGCAGCGAGTTGAAGGCCATGGCTGCTGCTGCTGGTGCTTCGGTGGGGGCGGTTCTTGTCTGGGAGTAGCGGGCGGCGAGGGTGGGGGTGTGGGCGAGTTGGGAGGAAGAGCGGGATGGGGAGGCGGGCGAGCGAGCGCGGCGGCGACTGGTGCCGCTCGTGTGTGCGCTGCTCGAGTTGGCGTGCGGTTGTGTGTCTGGTGGGAGAGTTGGTGTGGTGCGCGCCTTTTGTGACGTCACAAAACCGGGGGGGGAGATCGGAACTGCACTTTTCGAACTGACTCGTTTTGTCAGCTAGAAAAGGGTAAATTACAATTATGGCCGAGAGCATCAACGCGTGAGCAGGTCGGATTATCCCATGCTGTTCACACGCACGACGACGAACGCGACGACGGCAGCGACACCACACGTCGAGAACTGCACGATACCTAACAGCAGCAGTAGCAGGCGACCAGTGCCGAAGGAAGCAGAGCGAGATCGGCGGCGATCGGATTTTCATCGCCCGAGTCCGACTTGAAATAAAGTGGCACCGTGGCCGATTCGATTCCAGGTGCTGCTGGTTATCGAACGGAGCCCGGCATCGCGGTCGGTCGGCGTGCTATGTGCTTTGACGAGATCTCCGCAAGCGAGCGAGCGAGTAACAGGCTTTGAGAGCCATACCAACTCCTCGTGTGGTGGTCGCTGCGAAAGCGGTCGCGCGCTTTGCCGACTGCCCGGCAGATAGTGATACGGGAATCGCCGCTGCTAAAATCAAGTGTCGCTGTCTGTCGGCGCATCTGCACCTCCGCCCTGGCTTTTTTCGCTTCGTCACTTGGTTTTAGTATGCGAATGTTTCCTTCACACTTCCGGTCTTCCGCTCTTCCCTCCTGCCTGGCGCGATCGCCCGCCCGCTGCCTGCCTGCCGCCGCAGTCCCCGCCGCTGCCGCGTGAGCCCTAAAGCGAAAGCGAGTGCCGCCACCGCGCAAGTCCGCAACTCGACCGCTCGAGCCACCGCCGCCGCCACCACACACGCAGTAGGCGACCGCCACCACCAGCGCCGCCCCAAGACATCAGAGGTAGGCGGCGGAGGTTCCGATGAGGTTACGGCGTGAAGTAACACGACTGATTATGCTGCGCGCAGGAAGGAAGAGAGGAAGCGGTCCAGCCAGCTTTCTCTCTCTCTGTCTTCCGCCGACCTCCCTGCACGCTCGCGCCACTTGACGCGAGCGGGTCGGGCGGCGCGCACCAGCACCCAGCGGGCTCGTTCATGGGATGTTCGACAAGAGCGAACAGTCTGTGAGCAGCGTCAGCAGCAGCAGCGTCAGCAGCAAGAGCCAAGCCCGGCGACTCGGCGGCTGCGGCGCCGTTGCGGAGGACCACGAGGCCGCCGCCGGGGACGACGAGCAAGACCTCGAGTTCGAGGAGGAGTGCGCGGCGAGCGACATCCTGGACGACCCAAACGACGGCGAGATGACCATCATGAACGACGACGACGACGACCTGCACGACGAGGAGCTGGAGGAGGAGGTGCTCGAGGACTCGATCGCCTTCCAGGTCTCGCGCGCCACGGTCACGCGCACCGGCGCGCTGCCGTGTTGCGTCTTCGTGGGCCGCGTGACGTGGGGCACGGCCGACTGGGAGATCTACTTCGGCCAGAAGCAGCTCCTGCGCCTGCACCTGAACCTCGTCGCGCACCAGTTGCTCTACCGCCACAAACTACTGCGCGGCGTCTCGCTGCCCTGGACGATCTGGCGCGAGAAGCGCGCCGAGCGCCGCGTCGCCGACGTGCACATCGTGCAGCACTACATCCGGTCGCTTCTCAAGGACGGCGAGCTGCGCAACTCGGAGCCGCTGCTCGCGTTCCTCGAGGTGTCGCCGTCGCGTGCCATGTCACGCTACGGCCCGAGCCTCAAGGAGGGCTACGTGCACATGCGCATGAACGGCCCGTTCCAGCTGCCGCTCTACACGTGCTTCAACCGCACGATCGAGACGCTCTATCGGCACCTGTACCGCACGTGGATGCGTATCGCGTATGTCTCGTCCGTCGTCGGCTTCATCTTCCCGATCTTCCTCATCATCATCACGAACCTCGGCACGTTTTTCACGCCACACAAGCAGCTCGTGAGCGGCTCGGGCGACAGCATCACGTCTAAGATCGACGTCACGGGCGTGTTCATCGGGATCTTCAGCCTCGCGGCGATCGTGTTCGCGGTCGCGTTCGTGTACAAATTCTTCGACCACCGGTTGGGGGTCGTGCGGCGCTGGGTCGTGCTCAAGCCGTCGTGCTTCGCGGCGTACAGGAACCGCTCGGACCGCGAGCCGAGCGAGGTGTTTCTCTTCGACAAGACGTTCGCCGCGCGGAAGGGGAGCTACCGGCAGGGAGTGTCATGGATGCCGAGCGGACTCGTCGTGGGCAGCAACGCGGGGTTCATCGAGGTAGACACGGGCCACTACTACACGCGCTTGACTGCGTTCGTCGCGCTGGCGCTCGTGTGCTACGGCATCATGGAGATGTCGGACAAGGCGTACGACTTCCAGAGCGTGAGTGTGCCGTCGACGAACTCCGTGCCGTTCTCGAGCATCCCGGAGTTCTCGAACTGGACTACAGCGTCGGCTGACAGCGATGGTTTGGGCATCGAACAGTACTGCGGCTACTACTTCGAGGTGCCCGAAGGCGCAGGACTCTACGCGCGCTTGGAAGACTCGAGCTCCAACGCGGTGATCTCGCAGCTGTCGATCCCGACGAATGACACGTACGCGACGAGCTCGAGCTACTTCTGGCGGAGCAGCGAGATGGCGTACAACCTCGGGATCATCACAAACACTGTCGGGTCTGGGCGGACGATCGGCGTGTTCAAGAAGATTAACCCGGAGACCGACCGCTTCCATGTGTCCAACTATACGTCTGACGTGTCGGGAGTCGGGAACATCACGCTCTACGGGCTCCAGGGGACGAACTTGCTGCGGTATCACCCGGCGAACCACTTCTGCGAGATCCCGATCAAGGTCGCGCGCGTGGACTGGGGGACATTTGGCCGGTACATCCTGATTCTGTTCATCGGAGGCATCATCGCGCCGTCGTCGGGTCTGGCTGTAAACTACGTCATCACGTACCTGGGTCTGTGGCACGCGCACGTCCGGCGAGACCACTGGTACCGATGCGTGCGCAGACTGCAGAAGCTCAAGCGTCAAGAGACGGAGTACCGATACCACTCGTTCTCCCCAGCGCGCATCAGCAGCTTCGGCGAAGCGGCTCCAAAGAGCCACATGGCGAGCGTGGCGGAGCAGGAGGCGGCGAAGAAGGTGACCGGGTCGGTCGGTAAGTCGCGTCAGAACTCGGACAACTCGGACGACTCGGACGTCGACAGCAAGGGGAGCACGGAGTCGGAGGGTTCGTTCTCCGCGGTTCCGGGTCCGCCGAGCGCGGTCGCGTGGCACGTGGACGGAGAGGACACGTACGAGGCGATGTACAAGGCGATCTCGAACGCCAAGTACGAGATCTTGATCGCGGGCTGGTGGGTCTGTCCGGACGTATTCCTGCTGCGACCCGGCCGCAAGTTGCCCGAAAAGGAGCGGGACGACGAGAAGAAGTCGAACGAGACGCAGCTGCGCAACCTGCTGCTGCTGAAGGCACAGGCGGGGGTGAAGATCTACGTGCTGATCTACCGCGAAGTGAAGCTGGCGCTGACGCTCAACAGCAGCTACAGCAAACGCAGCCTGCTGGTACACCCGAACATCCGCGTGCTACGCGATCCGATCTTCCAGATCCAGAGCCTGGGTTTCTGGTCCCACCACGAGAAGATCGTGTGCATCGATCAGTCACTGGCGTTCGTTGGCGGACTCGACCTGTGCTTCGGGCGGTACGACCACAGCGGCCACCCGCTGAGCGATCCGGGTGGCGACAAGCTGCAGGAGCAAACGTGGCCAGGGAAGGACTACTCGAACCCGATCATCAAAGACTTCGTCCGAGTGAACCAGCCGTTCGAGGATCTGATCGACCGAGCGTCCCAGCCGCGCATGCCCTGGCACGACGTCCACTGCAGTGTCTCCGGTCCTCCCGTGCAAGATATCGCGTACCACTTCATCCAGCGGTGGAACTTTGTGTGTTCGAAGAACGACTACCAGCTGCGAACCGGGTGGTGCATCTGCTTGCGGTCGCGTCGGTTCAAGTTCCTGCCCAAGTGCATCGTGCCGATGGACTTCAATGGATGGAAGCTGCGGTATCCGTCATCGGACACGTCGCTGCAGACGGTGCCGGCGACAGTGCTCCGACTGTCGCACAACGACTCGTGCGAGATCGAGCCGTTCCAGGTGATGGCACCGAACTCGCTTCCGACAGCGTTCTCTCCTGGGTTTCGGTTGCCGTGGGGGAATGCCGGCACCTCGTCATTCGGTTCGGACCTCCCGCTGCGACAAGCTGGTCCACCGTTGTCGGAGACGCTGGGAGACACGGAGATTCTGCGAGCGCAGCGTGGCGAGTCGATCCTGCAGGTGTTCCACCCGAACGCGAAGATCTGCAACGTGCAGGTGTGTCGCTCGGTGTCGATGTGGTCCGCCGGCGTGCCGACCGAGGCGAGCATCCAGGAGGCGTACATCGACATCATCACGAAGGCGAAGCACTACTTGTACATCGAGAACCAGTTCTTCATCTCAGGCGTGAACGGGAACGGCGTCGTGAGCAACCGCATCTTGCAGGCGCTCGTGGACCGGATTGAGCGCGCGGTGAGCGCGAACGAGGTGTTCCGCGTCTACGTCGTAATGCCTCTTCTCCCGGCGTTCGAAGGCAACATCCGAAGCGAGGAACTGACGAACCTGCACGCAGTGATGCACTGGCAGTTTGCGACGATCAGTCGAGGGCGGCACAGTCTGTTCGCGGCGCTGCAGAACGTGACACCGAACCCGGAGAACTACGTCTCGTTCTTCGGTCTGCGCAAGTACGGCATCTTGCCGAATGGGTGCGTGTCGACGGAGCAGATCTACATCCACAGCAAGCTGCTGATCGCAGACGACATGTACGCCATCCTCGGCAGCGCGAACATCAATGACCGAAGCATGATGGGCGATCGTGACTCGGAGATCGCAGTGATCATCGAGGACATGCAGTTCCAGGATGGGCGAATGAACGATGCGGCGCATCGTCGCGGGGTGGTCGTGAGCGCGCTGCGCCTGCAGCTCTTCCGCGAACACCTTGGGCTGGCGGACAGCGACGACTCGGTCGTGGACCCAACGTCGGAGAGCACGTGGCTCGCGATCAAGGGGATCTCGCAGCAGAACACCAAGATCTTCGAGACTGTGTTCGACTGCGCGCCATCGAACAACATGCGCGCGTTCTCAAGCTTCAAGAACATCGAGATCTCGCAGATCTACGAGAACCAGCGTCTGAACGTGCTGAAAGTGCCGGGGCGTCGGCGCCACGTGTGGGACAAAGACAACCTGAAGGACGGAGACTACGCACCGTGGACGGACGTGAACGGGATCACGATCTCGCCGGAGAAGTTCAATCTCGACGACTACGTGCTGGACAATGGGAAGGACAAGAAGAAGAAGCACCTGTTCTCGATGGACCACGACGGGTGGTGCTACGCGCGCAACTTCTCGATCTTCCAGGAGATTCGGACGGGCAAGACGGACTTCAAGAAGCGCGAGAAGCTGCAGCATTTCATGACGGACCGCCTGATGGCGCAGGTGCGTCGCCGCCGGTGGGTGAAGAAGGGCACGGCGGCGCTCGCGGCGATGTCGCGCTACAGCTCGGTGTCGGAGAGCGACGACGAAGAGCACAACCGCTTCATGTCGCTCTGGCGCCGCTTCCAGAACGGCGAGTTCAGCCGCGCGAACTCGCTCACGATGTCGCACCCGCCGAACCAGAACCCGGCTGGAGCGATGAGCTGTGAGCCAGCGTCGTACCCGAACTCGCCGATGATGTCAAGCTTCCGGCGGACGCCGCTGAGTCCCTCGAACGACTCGCGGCGCAACTCGCTGGGTCGCAACCGGAGCGTCCGGACCACGCGTGCCGGGACGTTCAACGGCACGAGCAGCGTCGCTGGGAACCTGAACGAGTCCGAGTCGGATCACCAGAACGAGCAAGGGCAGCACCACGACGACCGGGGCAGCGTCGAGTCGGTCAGCAAGGGGCTCGGCCAGTCGCTGCGCAAGTGGTACTCGACGATGGACCTGGACTTTGGACGCCGGTCGAAGTTCAACGCCGAGTACTTCGACCAAGAGGTGACCATGAACCACACGCCGGGCATCGGCGACGAACCGCTGCTGGAGTCGGGTCGCGGCAGTCTGCGTAGCATTCAGAGCGGCCGCGACGAAGAGGACGAACGTGCGAGCAACGATCTGGGCGACGCGCAGATCGGGCACGTGCAGACCGCCGCGACGGTGCCGAAAGAGAGTGAGACGCGCGCGCGGCTGCAGCTCTCGGAGATCCGCGGCCACCTCGTCGAGTTCCCGCTCGACTTTCTCGTGGAGGAGATCCTGCGACCCGCCATCATGCCGAGCGACATCCACATCTGAGCGCGGCAGGTGATCGAGAGAGAGAGAGAGAGAGAGAGAGCAGGAGATAGGAATGTTTTGATGCCTCGAGCTCGCGTCGCGCAGCAAGCAGCAGCAGCAGCAGCAGCAAGCAGCACCAACGAGGAGCCAAGCGAGAGAGCAAACGCTAAGTTATAGCAACGATTTACACATTTTTGACGTGCATCTTTTGACACACAATTTTTGACACGCGTCGATGTTCGTGTTGGTCGAGACGGGCGACGGCGGGGAGCTCCAGCTGCAAGCGGCGGCGACCAAGCAGCAGCTACCACTCGAGGAGCTCGTGGTCGTCGCCGGCCGCACGCGGGAGGCGTCGTCGCGCCAGGTGACGTGCGTCAGCGCGCGCGTCAAGGCGCTCGGACGGCGCGTGGTGCTCGTGATCCCGGCTCCAGTCGACTTGGCTGAGTCTGCTGCTGCTACCGCTGTCCAGGTGAGGAGGCGAGGGAGTCGATGAGGTAAACAGAGCACGAGGTATGGGCAGAGCTGACTGCGCGACCGCACGTGGTGGCCTTCAGATCTTGGACGTGGGCGAAGCCGCAGCGGAGTTCGCGCATGACGTCCGCAGCTGCTTCCCGACGCTCGTTCGGCGCAGTCCGCTGGCGTCCGACTCGGGCGACGAGAGCGATGAGAGCGGCGGAGAAGAAGCCACGGCCCGTCAAGCAAGCGCGAAGTCGGCAGCGGGCGATCGAAAGCGCCTCGAAGCCGACGCCGCGAAGTTGCGACTCGCGGAGGCGAAGCGCGAGGCGGACGCGTACATGCGTCACACGCGCGTCAAGCTGCTGCAGTGCGTGGACGAGCTGCCGCTCGCGTTCCAGATCCGCGACCACACGCAGGTCTGCGCGGCGCTTCAGCGCGAAGAAGCGCGGGAGCGAGAAGCAGTCGCGGGCGGTGCTTCGGTGCGCTGCCAGTGGATCTGTGTCGATCTCCCCGCTCTGTCGCCGTCAGCGGCGCCAGTGACGAGCGGAGAGGACAGTGGCAGCACGCCGCCGCACAACTTCGCGCTGCTGTTCTCGCACGCTGCGCCGTCGCCTCGAAGCGAGCAGTTCCTAGCCATCCCGGTGCCACGCACACCGGTCGGGTACTTCCCGTCGCTTGCCGCCGCCGGCACGAGCAGCGCTGACGAGGACGCCGAGATCTTCTGCGACGCCACTGTGCTCTCGCTCGGCGCCAAGCGCGAAGCCACGGTGCACGGCGGGGGCAAGACGCCGGCCGAGACAGTGAGCAACATCCGCATGCGCCACGCGTCCGGCACGTTCTGCACGCTCGTGGAGCCCACGACGACGTGGGAGGCGGTGACCGCGAAGCACGCGGCGCTCGTGCCAGCGGTTCAAGGCGAGCTGCGACTTCGCCGCCTCCTTGGTCCAGCGGCGAACGCGCCGCTTGAGCTGCTGCTGGCACGCGAGAGGTAGGGGGCGACGCCAGTGAGCACACGAGAGCGAGAGCGAGAGTATGCAGCACCTATTCGTTCCTCTATAGCTCTCCTCGCCCGGCGCTTGATCGCAACCGCCTGCTGAGTGAGCACTAGCGCGTCTCCGCCGGCGGCGGCCCGAGGCACATCCAGTGGTCGTTCTCGCGCAGCTCACTCCCGAGGCTGTTGCTCGTCGCGCGGAGCGTCCGCGAGCCGTGCGGATTCTTCTCCGCGCGCCAGAACCAGTGCGGCGCGAGCGCGTCGAGCGCGTCCTCGTCGTCCTGCGCCTCGTTCGCGTTGTACGACGTCACGAGCAGCGGCGCGCGCACCTCGTGCAGCAGCAGCCGCAGACTCGGCAGCCACTCGTCGTACCCCCACACGCCGGCGTTGAAGCACACTGCGAGGTCCGGCGCTGGCAGCGGAGCGCGCGCGGCGGCGAACGCGTCGAAGCTGCCGACGAAGTAGCTCAGCTGCACGCGCAGCGCGCCGTCGTCGTCGTCGGGAGTGGCGGCGATCTCGGTCTCGTCGTCGCGCTTCCTGTCGCCATTACGCGCGGGTCCATGCGCTGTCCAGTGCTGCTCGGTGCTTGTCTCGTGCAGCTGGCGCGCGACGTTGGGTCCCACGAGCGCGAGGCGGAGCGTCGTGACGCCGTCGCTCTGTCGGCGGTCCGCCAGCCAGCAGAAGAATGCGCGGAAGACCTCGCTCGTCTCCTGCGGCGTGTTGCCCTCGCGGTGGTCGGCACCGAGCAGGTGGATGGTCAGCGTCGCCGGCGCATCAGCAGCAGCAAGCGCGAGAGGAGGCAGCTGCGCGCGCAGGCGCTCGAGGCAGGCGACGAGCGTGCGCGAGCGCGAGTCGCGGTGCTGTTGCTGCTCCGCGTCACTCGAGTCCATTCAGCTGAAAATGGTTGCTTTGACTTCCAGAGTACTGCCGGCACCCGGATAGAGCGCGAGAACTCTATTTGCGTGGCCAACGGTACATGGATTGCTTGAAGGTCTGTATTGCTCCGGTAACCGACAAAAATGCATTTGATACTGCGACGCATAGCTCGCTATTAGGTGCGAGAAGCCCTCGAGTTACAGACCTGCAACGGCGGAAAACTTCACCTACCCCTGCATCGGCGGAAAACTTTACGCGGGTTTTACGCGGGTTAAAATCGACTTCGGATGCTCCAGCAATGGAGGGCTCATTTCGCGATTCGCCACGCTCAAGCATTCAAGACCTCAAAGACACCAAGTCCTCACGGGGGGGGGGGGGGGGGGGGGGGGGGGGGGGGGGGGGGGGGG
>JAASFS010000090.1:0-38267 GCA_023333865.1 Globisporangium perplexum | reverse complement strand
GCGCACGTAACGATGTCGGGCGGCCACCTCTCGAAGGAGTTCTTCGAGCTCGTCAAGTCCATCGGCGAGAGCAAGTCGAAGCAGGAGGAGGACCGCATCATCATCCACGAGGTCGCGCAGCTCAAGCGCAAGCTCAGCGAGGTGACCGCGACGTCGAGCAGCGCCGGCTCGCAGGTGAACAAGAAGAAGAAGGAGTTCCTGATCCGCCTCATGTACGTCGAGATGCTCGGGCACGACGCCGCGTTCGGGTACATCAAGGCGGTCGAGATGACCGCGGCGACGAACCTCATGCAGAAGCGCGTGGGGTACCTCACGTGCTCGCTCGTGCTCTCGCCCACGCACGAGTTCCGCTTCATGATCATCAACCAGCTGCAGCGCGACCTGCAGTCGTCGAACCACCTCGAGGTCTGCTCGGCGCTCATGGCGGTCTGCAAGCTCGTGACGGTCGAGATGATCCCGGCTGTGCAGCCCATGATCCTCGACCTGCTGCGCCACGACGCCGAGCTCGTGCGTAAGAAGGCCGTGATGGCGGTGCACCGCTTCCACCAGCTCAACCCGGACGCCGTGGGCGACACGGGCGACGCGCTGCGCCGCACGCTGTGCGACCGCGACCCGAGCGTCATGGGCGCCGCGCTCTGTATCCTGCACGACCTCGCGCTCGTGAGCCCGAGCGACTACAAGGACCTCGTGCCGAGCTTCGTGAGCATCCTCAAGCAGATCACCGAGCACCGCCTGCCGCGCGAGTTCGACTACCACCGCATCCCGGCGCCGTGGATCCAGATCCGGCTGCTCAAGATCCTCGCGCTGCTCGGGCAGGCCGACCAGCAGACGAGCGAGGGCATGTACGAGGTGCTCCACGACGTCATGCGCCGCGCCGACACGGGCATCAACGTCGGCTACGCGATCATCTACGAGTGCGTGCGCACGGTCACGACGATCTACCCGAACAGCACGCTGCTCGACGCCGCGGCCGCGAGCATCTCGCGCTTCATCAGCAGCGACAACCACAACCTCAAGTACCTCGGCGTCACGGGGCTCGCGGCGATCGTGAAGGACCACCCGCGGTACGCGGCGGCCCACCAGATGGCGGTCATCGACTGCCTCGAGGACCCGGACGAGACGCTCAAGCGCAAGACGCTCGATCTGCTCTATCGCATGACGAACCCGGTGAACGTCGAGTTCATCTCGGACAAGCTCACGCAGTTCCTGCGCGACGCGTCCGACGTCTTCCTGCGCACGGAGCTCGTGTCGCGCATCACGCAGTGCGCGGAGCGCTACGCGCCGAGCAACGCCTGGTACATCCAGACGATGACGAACGTCTTCGAGCTCGGCGGCGACCTCGTACGCCCGGAGGTCGCGCACAACCTGCTGCGCCTCATCGCGGAGGGCAGCGGCGAGGACGAGGACCAGGACATGGAGCTGCGCCGCGACGCCGTGGACACGTACCTGGACCTCCTCGAGCGCCCGGTGCTCCCGGACATCCTCGTGTGCACGATGGCGTGGGTGCTCGGCGAGTACGGGTACCTCTCGGAGACGATGGAGCTGGAGGAGATCTGCGAGCGGCTCTGCGAGCTTGTGGACCGTCCGTTCGAGCAGGAGGACACGACGCGCGGGTACGTGCTCAGCGCGGTGACGAAGATCACGGCACAGATGGGCCACACGATCGAGATCGCGGACGCGATGATGCACAAGTACAAGACGAGTCGCAGCACGGACCTGCAGCAGCGCTGCTTCGAGTACCTCGCGGTGACGAAGAACATGGCGCTGATGACCGAGGTGTTCCCGGAGGACGCGAGCTGCGAGGACATCGAGGTGGACCCGAACCTCTCGTTCCTCACGGCGTTCGTAGAGAAGGCGGCGGCGCAGGGAGCGCCGCGGTACGACCCGCCCGAGGACTCGGACGACGAGGAGTTCGACGGACAGAACAGCGCGTCGAACCGCCTGAACTTCGAGGCGTACAAGAAGCCGGAGATCCCGTACTCGGTGAAGCTCCCGGTGAACGACGTGCCGAAGCCGTTCACGAACCAGTGGGGTGCACCGAACGCGGGCGGTCCGCAGGGAGGCGCTCCTGGCGCCGGTGGCTGGCCAGGCGCTGGGGGTACGGCGGACGCCGGAGGCTACGGCAACCGCGGGGTGAAGAACGTGTGGGGTCCGACCGGAATGAACAACGCCGACCCGATGGGCGGCGCTCCTGGCATGGGCGGTGGTCACCCGGACCCGTACAGCGCTGGACCGGTGGGTGTGGGCGGCGTGCCTCCGCCGCAGAACTACCCGCAGGGCGGCTACGGCGCGAACTCGTACGGGGGACAGCCGGACTACAACAACAGTGGCAACCCGCTCGGTGGCGGTGCTGGCGGATACCCCGGTGCGGACCTCGGCCAGGACGACCACGACGATGGCAGCCAGGTGGACGAGCGCGCGATCCTCGCGTCGGCGATCTTTGGCGGCATCCCTGGCGCGCCGGCGCCGGTGGCAGGTGTGGGACGGCGGGTGAACGGCAGCGTGCGTGGCACGCTGACCAACAACCGTCGCACGAGCACGGCGCGCACCACCGCTGCGTCGCGCCGCACGTCGTCCCGCCAGGATCCGAGCGGACCCGCGCCTGTGGACTACCAGCAGCAGCAGCAGCAAATGGCGCCAGCGCCAGTGCAGCAGCAGCAGCGTGCGGAGGTTGATCTGCTCGACATCTTCGACTCGCCGGCACCGGCGCCGTCGGCCAACACGTACCAGCCGCAGCCGGTGGCGGATCCGTTTAGTATGGGAGCGCCGCTCGCTCCGACTCCTGCTCCGGCGCCGCCAGCTCCGGCTCCGGTGATGGCTGCGGCGCCGGCGATGTCGCTGGACCCGTTCAACCTCTCTGGACTCGCTTCGAGCGTGAACGGTGCGTCGGTCTCGTTGGCGGATGCGGGTGGTGTGGATGCGAACTGATGTGTCTGTACGCTGAACAACAGACCTGTCGAGAAGCGGGAGCGGCGGACACCTCGGCTTCCAGTACAACGGCAAGGCGCTCGAGCCGTGGCAGATCACGACGCAGGACTTTGGCGCGCGCTGGGGCACGTGTCCGTGCGAGAAGAAGGCGAAGGTCGCGCCGAGCTCCATCCGCACGCTGGACGACTTTATGAGTCGCATGCACCAGTTCTCAGTCCACACGGTGGAGGCGATCCCCGCGAGTGCGTCGCTTGCGAGCTGCTGCGTTTGGATGCTGGGCAGAGCGGGCCGGACTGACGCTGCTGTGTGTTTCTTGTGCTGCTTGCAGCGAACGAGGCGATCGCTGCGTGCCGCCTCGTGAACTCGGAGCACGTCGCGCTGATCCACGTGAAGATCCGCAGCGGGGGCTTCGTGGACCTGACGGTGCGCACGGCGGACATGCACCTGACGGACCAGCTCCTGGACGCTGTGACGCAGCGCCTCAAGTAGGTTCGGAGCATCGATCGATCTCTCCACCAGTTTGTCAATCCACACACTTCCGATGCTTCCAGTGCTTCTGTTGCGCTCCGATACTGTATACGAGCAAGCAAACAAGCAGGAAGCGAGGAAGCCCGAACGAACCACCCGACCATGCGGTGTGCGTTCCCATGCGGCGACGGATCTGTTGTTGAACCGGAGCACATGGCATATGGCATGCGGTCTGGTGCTGCCAATGCGAGAAGCTTGTTGGGATCCGATCCGAACTCGAGTGCGAAAGTTGCGATCTGAAGGACGTGGCGAGCAGAAGGCGTCGTGTACGGCCCGCATGAGCTCCAGAGGAGCATCGCGACCCTTCTTGTTGCTGCTGCTTCAGCGGCGCTTCCTTTCGGAGCTCGTGGGTGGGCGGGAGAAGCGGAGAGTGTAAGGAAGGTGATGGGCACCAGCTGTTCGGTTCATCGAGTCGGTTCAAGGGTGAAACGAGGGTGTATGTAGTAGTTGTTTTTGCAAATTCCAACCGATGCCCAAAACGGGCACAAACGAAGCAATAGAGACAAAAAGAGAGGAACGCAGTCTGGAACCAGCGTGGTGAGCAAGCCACTTGGTGCTCTGCGCGCTCGGGCTGCATGGAAGCGCCTGTGGTGGTTCACCGCAGTAGAGTGACCAGAGTGCACATGCGCTTCCATTGCAGCTCGCCATCGCAAAGCAAGGTCACTTTTTCCACAATGTTGTTTACATACACTGTATATATCCGCTTTCGCAAAGGTGATGTGCTCGAAATCGGCCACTCAGTCCACCACTCACGCTCGGGTCTCTTCCTGCGCTGCTCTCGCGCTGCTCTCTTGCTGCTGCTCCGCTGCGCCGCTCACTCGCCACTCAGCGCAGCGCCTGCGAAGGAAGCACGGCCGCCACAGCAGCAGGAATAGCTCTCTTCCGCACAAGCAGCAGCACAGGCAGCATCGCAGCAGCCAGCAAGCACCACCTCTCAGCGGCAGTTGAATCGGCGGCGACGACAGCAGTCTCCGACCGACCTCCTGCACGCCACCACACACACCACCACACCCAGCGCTCGCCCTGTCTAGACAGTGCGCGCCACACCTGCTCCGCCAAGCGAATCCAGCCAGCCTCCCAACCATGGAGGTGAACGCCGTGGTGCCAAACGTTGTGCTGCACTTCCACGGCTTCCGCCTGTCGCGTCTCAACAGCCTCGAAGACGCGCTCGCCCACCTCGCGGTCGATATGCTGCGCAAGATGGTAATCGCCACAGCCGCGTGCGGCGCCTGCGCGGTCGCGACCCAGGCCGCGCACATGGCGGTGCCCGTGCTCGCAGACGGGCTCGTGTCCGGACTCATCACGTTCGCGACCTTCTCGTCGTGCACGGTGCTCGCGCAAGGACCCGCGCTGCTCGCGATGAACCAGCAGCAGCAGCGTCAGCTCCTCGGCGCTGACGCCAGCGATGTCACGGCGATGAAGGCAGCCGCTATCAGCGCGCCGTCCACGCTGCCGCTGCTGTCGACGAGGCTACTGGCGCCGACCGCCAGCGCGCTGTCGAGCGCGAAGCTCCAGCAGACAGGGAAGGGAGCTGCAGCACCAGCAGCGCCATCGTCGGTCTCCACCTCCTCTTCCACCGCCACACCATCCCGACTGCCGTCGATTCGCAGACGCTTGCTCGGACACCTGAAGCGAGGACCGCCGATCGTGAACGTGGTGCCGGGCGAGACGCGGCGCCGCGCGCAGATGGCGCTGCTCAACGCCAAGATCCGCGTCGGCAAGGCGCACATGCAGCTGCTGCCCGGCGCCAAGAAGCCGCAGGACATGTACATGGTGCGCGTGGACTGCGGCAGCAGCAGCGCGCCGACGGACACGGCGAGCGAGAAGCACATGAACCCGGTGATCATGTGGGATATCACCGCCACGTTCGTCGAGTTCAAGAAGCTCGAGCACGAGCTCAAGCGCGAGGTGAAGGCGAAAAAGCTGAGCGCCAAGGTGCCGCACCTCTCGAGCGGCGCGGTGCTCTTCGTGCAAAAGGACTTGACGGACCACGTGCTGAACGCGCGGCGCGCGCAGCTGCAGGCGTTCGTGGACGCGATCCGGACGGACGCGGAGCTCGCGGGCACCGACTGTCTGCGCAAGTTTTGCCAGGCGTACTAGGCGAGGAGTCCCTCGAAGCTGCTCCCACCGAGCACCGAGACCCCAAGAAGTGGAAGAAGAAGCGGCGGCGACCGACGCGGTCGCTGCTGCGTGCGTGTGCACGTGGCGTTTACTGAAAGTCAAGCAAAGAGAGAGAGAGAGAGAATCGGAAGAGAGCTGCTCGAGTGGCAAGCAGCCTTCCGAGTCGAATGATACGCACGTTATGACTCTCGATCGCTTCATTCGCGGCCGAAGAGCTCCAAGAGCACTCGGATGCGTGACAACTCGCTCTCTTCGGATTTTGACGCTCGGCGGCGTCGACATGAAGCGATCGGATGAGAGAGTGAGGTCCACCGATCGATCAATCGACCACCGTGGCGGCTCTTTCGATGCGTTCGCGACGCGCGAAGCTGCATCGATTCATCCGTTGTGGCCGTCATCCTGCTTCTCGTCACCTATCATTTTTAACGGGGTTCTCTGGAGGTCCGCGGGAGTGCGACACCCACACTCGGCGTTTGACGCCATGCTACTGCTGTGGAGGCGGCCGCGCTCAGGCTCGGAGCGCCTGATGCCGCTGCTTCTGCTGCTGCTGCTGTCGATGCGCTGGCGGCCGAGCCGAGCGATCGCCGTCGACGACTGCGCGCCGAGCGTCGCGCCGCTGAGTAGGTCTCGCGATCTGATACCAAACCGCCTTTGGCACCCGAATCCGCCATCCTGACGTGGGTGTGGTGGCTGTGGAACGCAGGCTACTACGGCTACGGGAGCAACAGCGGCGGCCCAGCGCCGCCTGCGAAGGGCGGTGGTGATGGCGACAGCGAGGACGATGGCAACGGGACGCAGATGCTGCTGCTCGGCATGGGCTTCCTGGCGCTCGTGGTTCTCGTGGCCGTGGCGCTGCTCTGGCGCGCCTGCCTCGACTGCTGCAAGCGCTCGGAGCGATACGCGCGCCACCGCGCGTTCGTCAAGCGAGTGTACGTCGCCTGTCGCGGACGCGCTTGCGGCCCCCGGCTCAGCTGACGGGCGTGCGGCGCTTCTCGTGTGCTGGCGATAGCGAGCGGGGACGCGGCTGCAGCGTGTGCTACCACTCGAACGACATCGCGCAGCGCGAGTGCGTGCTCTGCGGCTCGACGCTCAGCGGTGCGTGAGCTCGTGAGCGTCACGAGTGCGGTGTTGGAGGAGGACGCCGCTGACAGCGGACCCGGAGTGTGTGTGCGCGCAGACGTCGAGATCCGCGTCGTGAACGAGCTGCAGGAGGACGCGAGCACGCACTCGGGCTCGAGCTACCGCCTAGTGGCGACGCCGCACGTCGTCCGTTCGGGCGGCGGCGCCGTTGCGAAGCTCAGCGACCGGCAGCGCGTGTCGTTCGAGCGCCACGAGTGGAAGCGCTGCGTCGGCACGCGGCTCGTGCGTTGGGTGCGTCATTGGCCGCGACGGAGAGCAAGCGAGCGGGTGGGCGGCGGATGCTCACGCGCGTCGTGCTGACAGGTGCGCCTCGCGGAGGCGGACGTTCGGAGCAACCGGAGGCTGCGCGGCACGATCATCCAGGAGCGCGTGCTGCTCAAGCACGAGCGCCGGAATGCCAAGCAGAGCGGTGCCGCGTCGTCGTCGTCGTCGTCTGAGGAGGTCTCGACCCACGGGCTCTTCCACTGCGCGGCGGACGCGAGCGTGGATGTGATCGTGACTCCCACCACCGGCACGCGGGGCTTCGTCCGCGACGACCGCATCGCAGCCGCCGCCAAGTGGCGACCTGTTGGTGCGTTCGCTCGTGACAACGTAGGGTGGTCGGGATGCGACGTCGCAACTCACGTGCAGTCGTGGGTGGCGCAGAGGAGTACGCGACTTCGACGCGTGGGTACACGAAGGACATCCAGGTGCGTCCTCTGCATCCTCTGCGGAGACTCCACGCTCGGCGCTCGGCGCTGACGATCTCGTTGCGGCTGGTGTCGCGGGAGCAGCGCGTGAGCGGCCTGCGGTTCAACGAGAAGACCCGGTGGTTCTACCAGCAGTCGTTCAAGCTTAGCTCGTCGCTCATCGAGGGCTTCCACACGATCCGTGCGTCTCGC
Organism: Globisporangium perplexum; assembly: GCA_023333865.1. Classification (NCBI taxonomy): domain Eukaryota; phylum Oomycota; class Peronosporomycetes; order Pythiales; family Pythiaceae; genus Globisporangium; species Globisporangium perplexum. Next base: position 30,669 of record JAASFS010000090.1, on the reverse strand, counting down.
GCCGCACTTGGAGCTCGAAGAGTGTGAGGGTGGCAGCGGGGTTCATGACGCTGTCGTGTGTTGGTGGCGCACGCAGGCATCCACCGCGAGCACGTGCTGAAGCAGTCGTTCCAGATCTTCCTCGCGGCGCCGACCGCCACGCTCCGGCGACGAATGCGCGTGGACTTCATGGAGGAGCCGGGCATCGACGGCGGCGGCATCCTGCGCGAATGGGTCCACCTCATCTGCAACGAGCTCTTCGCCGACTCGCTCGGCCTCTTCGCGCTCACGAACTCGAGCGCGCACCCGGGGCACTGGATCAACCGGGACGCCTCCACGCGGTGCCAAGACGCACACGAGGTAGCGTCTGGACCACCGAGTGGTGTATGCGATGGGCGGAGAGCTGACGCGTGCTGCTGCTGCTCTGGGTTAGATGTACCGGTTCTTCGGCAAGGTACTGGGGAAGATCATCCTCGAAGGGCTGCTCTTGAACGCGCGTCTGTCGATCCCGCTGCTGAAGCACCTCCTGGGCACGCCATTCAAGATGGCGGACCTCCGGCTGCTGGACGAGACGGTGTACTCGAGTCTGCAGTGGATCCTGGCGAACGACGGCGCCGAGAGCTTGGCGCTGAACTTCACGGTCGACGGCGTCGACCTGATCCCGAACGGCTCGGAGGTAGCACTGAGCGACGGGAACAAGCGCCTGTACGCCGACAAGGTCTTGCAGTACTACCTCTTCGACAGTGTCAAGTCCGAGGTCGCGTGCATCCTGGAGGGTCTGCGCAGCGTCGTGCCCGAGCCGATGCTCCACGTCTTCGACTACAAGGAGCTCGACATGATGGTCTCGGGCTTGACGTTCATAGACGTGGACGACTGGCGCGCGAATACCGACCTGCGCATGCTCGGCGAGTGCATGGAGAAGGAGCTCGCGATGATCGAGTGGTTCTGGGAGATCGTCGAGGGCTTCAACCAGGACGAGCGCGGCCGCTTGCTCCAGTACGTCACGGGCTCGAGCGGCGTCCCAGTTGAAGGCTTCCAGGTTCGCCAGCCGTTGAGCGGATCGTGTGCGTGAGTATGAGTGTGCCGTTGGTGCTGACTGCTGCGTCCGGCGTCCGACAGGGTCTCACAGGGATGGACGGCGCGCTGCAGCTCTTCACGATCCAGCTGACCAAGTCGATCTCGATGATCTTTACCGTGCTGCCGTACGCGAGCACGTGTCTGAACAGGTGCGTGGTAGGTAGCCCTTCCGGTGTCTGAGATCCCCGTCCCCTGGTGACGCACCAGCTCGATCTGACCGTGCGCGGTGGGCGATCGCTCTCGTCCACCAGACTCGATCTGCCGATGTACGAGTCGAAGGAAGAGCTGCAGGAGATCCTGCAGATGGTGCGTGCGATGCGAGGGTTCCTAGTTCGCTCGAGCTCCGCGACTTACCTGCCTACGCGCCTGCTGCTCTTGTGCGTGTGTGCTGCGTCGTGCTCCAGATGATCCAAATGGACGTGACAGGGTTCAACAGCCGGTGACGCGCTCCGGGAGACGCGCGCGTGCTCGGACACCTCAAGCGAGAGCTGTACATTGCAATAGAGAGCGGGTCAACTCGTGGCGTCTCCACCGCCGGCATCACCTGCGTCGTCGTCGTCGTCGCCGTCGTCGTCTGCGCGGCTCTCGCTTGCGTCTGGCGCGTCATCGTCTGCCGTCTCCATGGACTCTCGCAGCACTTCGAGCGACGACTCGTTCTCCTTCTTGGACGCAATCGAGAGCGGCGTGACGCCACTCGGGTCCGCCTTGAGCGGGTCCGCGCCGTTGCGCACGAGCAGGCGGATCATCTCGAGGCGGTTCGTCGCCGACATCTCCTCGCGCCGGATCTGCACCGCCCAGTGGAGCGCCGTGAAGCCGAGGCGGTCCGCCACGTTCGGGTCCGCCTGGCTCTCGAGCAGCATCTTCGCGGGGCTCACGAGCGCCTGCTGCGCGCAGATGTGCAGCGGCGTCGCGCCGTCGTCCGACCGCGTGTTCGGGTTCACGCCGCGCGCGAGGATGCGCTTCAGTCGCCCCACGTCGTTGTTCCGCGTCGCCTCGCGCAGCTCCTCGCCGTCTGCCAGCACCAGCACCACGGTCGGTTAGCCCCGCAGTCCGCGACGACTGCCACCTGTGTGTGCGGCGGCAACGCACCGTGGCGCGGCTCGTTGCAGAAGATGGCGATGCCGTAGACGCCGCAGACGAGCAGCGCGCAGAGCAGCTCGAACGGCAGGCGTACGTAGGCGGCGGTCGAGGGGCTCGCGGGCGGCAGACTCCAGGCGTGGCGCCGCACCTCCGCGAGCAGCCGCTGCAATAGCAGGTCGTCCGCGAGTGCGTGCGCGGGGTCGCGCAGCGACTGGAAGTACGCGGCGAGGCGGCTCAGGTCGCTCTCGAGGCTCGGGTCGCGGAAGCGTTGCACAGCCTCGAGCGCCGCGAGCGCCAGCGCGTACGCGGGCACGCCGGCGACGCGGCCGAGGCGTCCGCCCGCCACCGTGAGCGGCAGCGGCAGCGCGTATTTCCAGAAACCCACGGCGCCGGAGGCGCTCAGCAGCAGGTCGTGTGCGAGCGCGGCGGCGAACGCGGCAGTCAGCGAGCCGTAGAAGAGCGGGACGAAGAACGCGTGCGGGAAGTTGGCCGGGTACTGCAGGATCCAGTGCTGCAGCGCGCCAACCGCGTACTGCAGCGTGAGCACGCGCGCGTACGTGTACATGGAGCTGAGCGCCACGAGCCAGGCCGTGAGCTTGCCCGGGTGCCGCAGGATGAGCTTGCGCGCGGCGCGCAGCATCCTGCCCGCGGTCGTCGTGGTTGTCGTGCCGCTTATCTGAGTTTGTCACAACAAGCTAACTCAACTTGGTTTGGCCAAGAGCTCTCTCATAATGACAAAATGATCGTACTGGCTAATATTATTCTGGTTCTAGTCTATACACTATTTGATATTTTGTGATTCTCTGCCAAATATGAAACAACCACGAGAGTAGGCAGCCCAAACCCCCTTTGCTACCAGTTAGCCTTGTCGATCCGATACTCCAAGAAAGTATGGCGGACGTCGCGGCGAAGAGCGGCGCGGCCAAGGCGGCGGCCAAGGCTGCGGCTCGCCCGACGAGCAAAAGCGCAAGCGGCAGCCGAGATCGCGAGCCAGAGCGCGAGCGCCGCCGCGCGCCGCCCAGCAGCGACGCGAGCGCCGAGGAGCGCGCGGCGTACGAGCTGGAGCGCAAGAAGGTGGCCAAGTACAAGGAGGACAAGCTGCGCGCGCGCCGCGACCACACGCGCATGATCCTCGAGTCGCACGCGCAGGCCAAGCGCCGCGCGCTGCTCGGCAAGCAGTCGGAGTTCCTCGCGGCGCTCGAGTTCCGCAACGCGCTGCCGGACCTGCCGTTCGACACCAAGTTCCTGCAGTACCCGCACGAGAGCGAGCGGTGCGTGGCTGCTGTGTGTGAGAGAGAGGGAGGTGACTTGGAGTTTGTATGGGCGGAAGCTGACAACGGCGGCCAGGCTGATCAAGTACAAACCCAACACGCTCGAAGCCGACTACACGTACGAGATCCACGAGGAAGCGAACTTGGGGCTCAGCATCGACCTCATCGATCCGGCCAAGTACGAAGGTGCGCGGCTGGCGGCTGCTGGGGCGTGTGAGGGTGTGAGAGGAGGAGCCGGTGCTGACGGCGACGACTGCAGCGCCGGAGACCCCGGGCAAGCTCGAGGTCGGCGACGAGCAGGTGCTCATGATGAAGGAGGAGTCCACCAAGGCCGGCAAGGCGAAGGCGCGTCCCGCGGTGCCGTGGCTGCGCAGGACCGAGTACATGGGCACGGACCTGTACGACGCGGTGCACAAGGTGCGGTCTTGCAGCTACTCGCGTGTGGAGCTGGGTGGCTGGCTGCTCATGCGAGGCTGATGTGTGTGTGTGTGTGTGATGTGATGTCATGCTGCAGTTCAAGAGCGAGGTGGAGATCCAGAGCGCGCTGCGCGAAGGCACGGAGAACGCGCTCGCAGAGGTGGTGCAGATCACGCTCGAGGACCGCGCCGAGGCTTCGTTCAAGGACATCAGCAACCCGCAGACGCTTGTGCACCCGTTCAACAAGAAGCTCAAGGTCGCCAAAGTGTGGGACGTGCTCCCCGACCAGCTGCTGTCCGCCAACAAGTTCGCGATCCTGGTGCGTGCGCGCCGAAGCGGCGGTTGTCTCGAGGATGGCTCGACGGCGCGTTGCTCACTGCCGTGTGTCCCGATCCGTCGGTCCGCTGCAGTCGTACGACATCTTGCCGTCGACCGACATCAAGAGCAAGAACATCAAAGAGCGCGAGGCGCGCGCGCTGCTGTCTGGCGTCGCGAAGAAGGGTCACGGCGACTCGATCCAGGGCTCGATCCTCCTGCCGAACGCGTCGAACGACGACGAGGTGCATGCTGATGCTGTGGCAGTGGCGATGGTTCTTCTGCGGCTAGAGACAATGATGGGCAGTGATGCTCACGTGCGCTTGGTGCTGAATGCGCAGAGCGAGCAGCAGGCGGAGAAGTTCGCCTACTTCCGCGAGTACCTCATGTCCGTCGAGTCGCTCGAGAGCGTACGTGAGCGCCGTTGCTTCGCATCGCGCGTCGATCTTGGCGCCTGACGTCGTGTGTTCGGCCGCAGAACGAGTCGCAGCACACGGTGTTCATGTTCGACCCGGAGTCGGACCAGTTCACGTACAGCGACATCCTGCACCGTATCCAGCTGAAGAAGACGCGCCTGAACGGCGAGGACAAGCGCCGCCGCGGCGCCATCGTGCACCGCCGCGAGTACTCGGAGGGCGAGCTGGAGCGCCGCCAGCAGCTGCTCGCGGAGTACGGCGGGCTGTACTACGAAGACCTCGACAGCGAAGAGTTCGTGCACGAGCACAAGCGAAGACGGGGAGGCGACAAGCGCTCGGCAGGGTCGAAGGCGCCGCAGCGGGAGGAGGAGGAGACCAAGTCTGGCGCCGAGGAACCTGCCGAGGAGGAGGAAAAGGAGGAGGCGGAGGCTCCTGTGAAGACGGACGCGGCGACGGACGGCAACAACAGCCCGGTGATCAGCGACGGGAGCAGCAGCAGCAGCAGCGACTCGGACAACGACAGCGAGTAAGCGGATGGCGTTGCTGGGCGACGCCAGAGAACAGCAGGCGCGGGTCAGCGACAGGTGACTCGCGTCGGACTTGTTGGACAACTAACTGCTTCTTTCCACTCTCGGAATCCAATCTCCATCTCTCTCTCTCTCTCTCTCTCTCTCTCTTCATTTCCTTTGCCTGAAGCACACACACTTCACTTCAGCAAGTGTCGAGACGCCGCCACCGCGCCAATGATCCCGGAGTCGTAGCCGGCAGTTGCGATCTCGATCGTCACCTGGTCGCCAGCCGCAGCGTCGTCAGCACAACGCCAGCCCATCCGCCCACTCAACTCGCGCTCGCTCGGGCGTACCGGGTTCGGGAGCCGCGTCCACGCGTACTTCTTGTAGGCGGTGCGCACCTCCTGCAGGAAGACCTCGCCCGCTTCGGCCATCCCGCCCGAGATCACGATCATCTAGAGCGCCACGCGCACACCAACAAACCGACCGACCAAGCAACCGACCGGGCGTCAGCACCCACGACAGCCGCCACCGCGTCGAACAAACCAGCAGCGCTGCATCCACCTCCGGGTCCAGGATGCGGCAGAATGACACACACGCGAAGCCCAAGTAGTCGGCCGCCTGACGCGCAAGTCAACAACCGAGTGAGCTGAACGAGCCGCATGACCGCCTCAAGTCGCTCCCGAGCGCGAGGCAGCAGACGCTCCGACCCGTCCGCTCACCTCCGTGATGAGCCGCTTGCACATCGGGTCGCCGTCCGCTGCGAGCATGAAGATGAGCTTCGCCGTGATCTTCTCGAGCGGGAACGCCGAGAGCGTCGAGTCTGCGCCGGCAGTGACGTGCTCCTGCGCCTCCAGCACGAGCGCGCCGGCCGAACTGTACGCCTCCAGACACCCGCGCTGCCCGCATCCGCACAGCCGCCCGTTGCGCTCCACGATCTGAGCGACAGGCGATCGTGTGAACCACCGCATCTCAAACAGCACGCACTGCCCAACGCACGCACCATGTGGCCGCCTTCGATGGCGTTCGAGCCTCCCCGAACGAGCTTGCCGGCGTCGATGATGCCCATGCCGACACCCGTGCCCAGCGCTGCTCAGCACGCGTCGTCAGCGACCTCTCTGAATGGTGTCAGTACCGTCGGCGAACACGCGTACTGATCATCACGAGGTGCTGGATGTTCGCCTTCGCCGCGCCGACCCAGTGCTCCGCCAAGATGGCTGCGTCCGCGTCGTTGCACAGCGTCACCTGCCGCAACCGCCGTCAGCTGCGCCACCTTTCGCGGCGAAGACACTCGCCCTATCGCCCACCTCGATGCCACTGAGCTGGTCCTTGAAGAGCTGCAGCAGCGGCGCGTGGCTCCACGTCGGGAAGTTGGCCGCCGAGTACATGACGCCGTCCGGCAGCAAGATGCCCGGGCACCCGACGCCCACCACCGCGAGCTGATCGCGCGTCGCCTGATGCTGTCGTTCCCCGCACACATACACAGCGCTGTTTGGTGCTGCTTGCTTGGTGGCAAACGCGCTCATAAGCGCAGAGGCACCGACCTGCTTGAGCGCGAGCTCGAGCAGCGCGCACGCGAGCCCCACGACGAGCTCCGGCGCGCGCTCCTCCCGCGGGATCTGCTGCTGCGCGCGCGCGACCACACGGCCGGCGGCGTCCACGAGCCCGACCTTGACGCTCGTGCCACCGATGTCGACGCCCGCGAGCAGCTGCGCGGTCATGCTGCTGAGGACTCAAGGAAGACTTGGAGGTCTGCTTGGTCTTGGAGATGAATCGGGAAATGTGCGTCTTTCGTGAAGTCACTTCGAGGCTTCGATTAAGTGCGAGTCGGTGCTTCAATTTGAGTGTTCCGAAATTGTTTATCTACTATAATCGACACTATCATACCAGTTTGCGTGAAATCTGTCTAATGGAAATACTGCTTATACTGGACATGCAAGTTGAAGAGGCCGTTCTTCCACACTATCAACCCCAGGCACAAGATCAAGCGACGAAGAGCCCATGTGGGTGCCGACGGACGACGGCTTCCTGGCGGCGCAGGCGCAGGAGGCGCTCGCGCTCGCGCGCGCGGACATCGCGGGATCTGCAGCACCGCCCACATCTGCTGCTATCGCCGCCGCTTCCATGACGGCGAACACGGCGCTGCGAGGCGTGAGCGACCCAGACGCGGACACGGAGGTGCAGGTGGCAGTGGTGGCGGTCGTGCTGCTGTTCTGGCTGCTGCTCTGCGGCCTCTGCCGCTGCTACGTCTGCTTGCCGTGCCCATGCTGCGTCTGCTACATTCCGTGCTGCTGCGGCTTCTGCCTGCCGAAGGAGCCGGAGAAGCTGCAGAAGCCCCAGCGCCACGACGTCCACCACCACCACCACCACCCACCCGCGCGCCGCGACCACCGCCACCAGCACTCAGCGAGGCTGCCAGCGTACGGGGCCGAACTCGCCGTGGACATGAACGAGCCGCTGCTGGGGGCGCGCACGTACACGGGGCCGCCGCCGGGCCACGACGTACCGCCGCCCGCGTTCTACGACGTGCCGACAGCGCCGCCGCTCTCGCCGCCGTGAAGATCCCTCCTCCTCCACCCATCGAGCGAGCGACACACGCTCACGAGCACCTGCTTAGTGGACATGGCACCGGATACTAAGGTATGCATACGCCACTCTGTTCCCACTGCACTGCTGCGTCCTCGCTGGCGAGCTCAGGAGAACGCCTCGCTCTGCGCGAGCGCGTGCTTGAACGCCACGTCGGTCTCCTCGTCGTCGCCATCGTCGTCGTCCGCGACCTTCGCCTCGCCTTCGTCGTCGTCGTCCTGGCTCAGCAGCGAGTGCAGCAGCGCCGCGTCGGTCGCATCCTGGCTCAGCAGTGCCGCGTCCTTCGCGTCCTGCTTGTGCATCGCGACCACCTGCGCGAGCAGCTGGTAGAGCAGGTCGACCTCGAGCCCCGTCGTGATCGTCACCGCCTTCTTCGCAGGGTCCCGCAGCTCCACGCTCACGACGCGGATGCCGAACACCGTCGTCTGTGCCACGCTCGCGACGTCGGCAAACGGGATCACGGTGGTCGTCGCGAGCAGCGGGACCATCGTGCGGTAGATCAGCGCGCTGGCGGAACGCGAGTTGTCAGAGAGTTGCGGCGGCTGCATCGGCACCATCGCAAGTGGGGAGGGCGGCGTACCCGAACGTGACGTGCAGCCGCGATGGGATCGAGTTGACGACGCTCGAGCCTTCGTACAGCAGCACGTCCGGTCTACCGCATCCGCCACAAGGTCGTCAGTCAGTCAGTCAGTCAGTCAGTCAGTCAGCCAGTCCGGTAGCGACGGACCTCTTGTCGCCTGATGTCGTTGCGGGCTTGAGAGTCGTCACGGCGGCGTCCGCGCTGCAGCAGCACCCCATCCACCGCCATCCACAGTCAGCTTCGCGCCGACCAACGACACCCGCAGATCCGTTCGGACGCACTGCTCCACGATGGTCGTGATCGCGCGGATGCGGAGCCGCTGCACGGCGTCGGCGCGCGCCGTCACCTGCTTCTGCTTCTCATCGATCTTCGTCTTCACCTTCCGCTCGCATTCTGCCGTCAGCGTCCGCCACAGCGCGTGCACCATGTTGTTGATCACCTCGCCGTAGCACTTGCCGCCGGTGGGCTTCTCGGCGCTCGCCGGGCTCTGTGTCTCGGTGTCTGCAGCCGCCGCCGCTTCTGCTGCTACGCCGGCGGCGCTAGAGGAATCGGCGGGCGACGCGGACGAGAGCGCGTCCGCGAGACTCGTCGGCGCCGGCTCGTCCGCGATCTTGAGCGCGTACTTCTTGTACAGCGGCTCGAGGACGCTGATGAGCAGCGCGCACGCGAACTCCTGCTCGTACGCGAACTCCTCCAGCGGGATGCAGAGATCGCGCATGTTCGTCTTCATCTCGCTGTCCGCATCACGAGGAAGCAGGAGCGTCAACGTCCGCTCGCCCGCCCGCGAGCTCTGCGCAGCCCGGACGCACCTCGCGAACATGCGCTTGACGTCCTGCACATACCCAGGGTCCAGCTCCGCGCTTTCCACTGCAGCGTACACGCACACGTCCGATGAGGTCTCCCACCCTCTCTCTCTCTCTCTCTCTCTCGTGTAGGAGGCCGCACCGTCGTCCACTGTGTTCTCCGGCGTGGCCATGAAGAGGTGGCTGAGCGCCAGGCACTGGTCCACAACGACCGCCTGCACGGCGCCGAGTAGTTGGTCGAGCTGGTGCGCGAGCGGCTGCGTCCAGTCGCCGGCGGCGCGCGCCTTGCCCGGCACGAGCGCCGCAAGCAGCTTGCTCTCGGCCGCCACGAGGCAGCACACGTGCAGCGCGCGCAGCTTGGAGGGCAGCACGCCAATGCGCACGAACACGAGCTGCACGGCCGCGGCGCCGCCGCCGCCCTCGAGCGACACGCGCTTGCGGAAGAGCACGCTCGCTAGCGCCTCCTCGGCCACCACGAGCCCCTTCGCCATGCACACCGTCACCAGCAGCTCCCGCACCACGTCCCACGCGCGGTCCGGACGCAAGCGGATCTCCAGCACGCGCCACTTGCGCGCGTCCGGCTCGTGCGCAGGCAGCGTGCCCGGCGGCAGTCGCGCCGCAGCCGTCGCAGGCGCCAGGAACGCGAAGTCCGGGTGGTCGCGCACCGCCCCGCGCTCGAGCGCGCGCGCAGGAGCCGCGTCGTCGTCGTCGTCCGCCTCGTCTGCCTCGCGGGCCGCCTCGGCGTCGCTGCGGCGGTGGTGATTGCTGCGGCCGAACTCGAGCTCGTCGCTCGCGTCTGCGGAGGCGGCGGACGCTGCCGACGATGAGCGGCGCAGCATGATGACTGCGTTCCAGATTATGGGATAAAGATGTTCTCGACATTTATGCATACACAGGCTCGGGGGATTCTACCACCACCTCGAAGAGCCAAAGACCTCGTCGAGGCGAGCGTCCCAACCGATCTCGAGCTCGAGATGAGCTCGAGATGGGCTCAAGACGCGTTGCGCGAGCGACTCGAGTTGGCGGCCCGCGACGCATGACGCGCTACCTCAGGACGGTCGAGTCCGCTGCGATGGAACGGGTGCAAGTCTGCACCTGCGGCTCCGCAGCTCTGCAGCTTCGGCGTAGTCGAACTCTGCCACGAGATTGATTCTGACTGCTGTTGGCGATACCTTGCAGACTCCGTGCTGGGCTCTCACGGCACGGAGCTGCTTCCTCACGTTCCTCGCAGACCTGCAGGGTAACGAGGTCGCCTGACCTCTGTCTGAGGCGACAACGCGCTTCGTCGTCGTCGTCGTCGTGATGCAGGCAAACTCGATAGTGAAATAACTGAAGTCCCTTGCTCTTGGGACTACATCAGTTATCGCGTCCTTCGGCGGCGTGCGACGGCGGCGGCGGCGGCGGCCCCGCTTCCTCCTCCTCTTCCTCCTCCTCCTCCTCCTCTCTATCGCTTACACACACTCGCGCACACGCGCCCACATACGCGCGCAATGGCTGTCGACGCCGCTGACGTGACGTCTGCGCTGCGCCAGCTCTACGACCCGCTCAGCTCGCCGCGTGTGCGGCGGCGCGCCGACTCGCTGCTGCAGCGCTTCCAGCGCACGCCCGAGGCGGCGCAGAGCGCGCTGATGGTGCTGCGCGCGCCGCCCGCCGCCGTGTTGGCAGCAGACGAGCCACACGTGCGCGCTGAGCGGGCGTTCGCCGCTGCCACGGTCTACGCCACCGTCGCGTCCTACGTGCGCGCGTACCGGCTGGAGACGCCGGAGCGCTGGACGCCGGACGAGCGCGCACAGCACGAGCGCCTCGCGCACGAGTTCGCGGGCGTGTGCCAGGAGGTCTGGAACGTGCTCACGGGGCCGCACAGCGCGCACGAGGACCTGGCCGTGCAGACCCACCTGGCGCTCTCGGTCGCCGTCATCCTGCTGCGCTTCCACGAACAGCACGCGGACGCGACGATCGTCGGCGCCGTCGAGTGGCTCGCGAAGAACCAGGCGGCCGCGCCCGCGCAAGACGACGCGGCCGCGAGCCGCACGAACTTCGCCGTGCTGCTCACGCTCAAGGTGATCCCGGAGGAGGTGGACAACCGGCGCGTCAAGTTCTCCAAGACGCGGCGCGAGCAGTGTGAAGCGCTCGTGCGCCAGTCGGCGCCATACGTCATCAGCTCCGTGCTGCCGGCGCTCGCAGCGGCGATCGACGCGGACGAGAGCCTCGCGCGCTTGCGTGGGCTGCTGCTCAAGTGCTTCTCGATCTGGGTCGAGTACGGCGGCGTGCCGCCGAACGTGATCGTCGCCTCGGGGCTGCTCGACCGCGCGTTCCAGGAGACGGTGAACCCGCCGTTCTCGGACGACGCACTGCTGTGCATCCGCGAGGTCGTGCGCGCGTGCGACAACGGCGACTGCATCCCGCTCATGGAGCTCGTGATGCGGAACTTCGTGCTGCTCGGCCAGCACATCCTAGAGCTCCTGGCGGCGAACAGCGTGGTCGGCTACTGCCTCAAGGGCTGCGCCGTCGCGATGGCCGAGTGCGGGCAGGCGTTCATCATGTACTTCGTGGACTACACGCTGGACCTGCACCCGGGCTCGCTCGTGTACGAGTTCCTCGACACGATCTTGGCGTTCACGGCCATGAACGATCTCGAGGTCTCGAACGAGACGATGGACTTCTGGATCGACTTCCGCGCGTACGTCTCCGGCAAGCACGAGCGCCGCATGGCGGACTTCGAGGCGTTCGTGTCGCGGCTGCTCGGCATCTTGGTCGAGCGCACCGAGTTCCCCGACGACTTCGAGGCCTTCCCGGCGGCTGCGCGCGACCGCTTCACGAGCTACCGGAACGACGTGCGGGCGGTCTTCCGGTCGCTCGCGACAGTGTCCCAGGCGAGCGAGGACCGGTTCGTGGTCGACGCGATCCACGTCGTGTTCCGACAGTACGAGCTTTTGGACGCAGGCCAAGCGCCGCCGACGGTGCGTGGCTGCGCCTGTGTATGTGTGGTGGACGTCCCCCTCCCCCTGACAGAGTTGCGTGTCGTGCTGCTGTGCAGTGGTGGAAGAAGGTGGAGGTGTACGTGCACGCGCTGAGTGCGGTGTCCAAGTCGATCCGAGAGGAGGACACGTCGCTGATCCCGCGGCTGTTCGAGCACCTGTCGCGGAAGGAGCCGAACCACCCTGCGCTGTCCCGCACGACGACGATCTTCCTGGGGGTCATGGGCCACTGGTTCGCGCGCAACCCGAGCTACCTGGACGTGTACGCGTTCCAGATTATCTCGCAGAGCTTCGAGATGAGCGAGAGCCACCCGAGCTACCCGTTCCGGATGCGCCTGCACGGCGAGGACCATATCGGCACCGTGGCGCTGAAGAAGCTGACGCAGCGCTGCGGTGGTCACTTCTTCACGCAAGCGTGGTTGGACGCGATGCTGGGCCTGTACCGCACGAGCCGCGCGCCGCTGCGTCCGGGCAAGAAGGCGAGCCTGAGCGGCAACAGCGTCGTGATGGTCGTCGAGTCGATCGCGAACGTCGTGGCGCTCGTGCCGTACAAGGAGGCCGCGCCGGTGGTCGAGCAGCTCTGCGCGATCATGTTCGCGGACCTCGCGACGCGGTTCCCGGTGCTGAGCGCTGACGACGACGCGTCCGCGGAGTTCCTCTGCGAGGTGTTCGAGCACCTGCACGTGCTCGCCGCGAAGGTCCCACCGCAGATCAACCAGGAGGCGCCGCACCCGGTGCTCTGCGTGCTGCGCACGCACTGGGACGGCCTCGAGGGCATCCTGCGCGAGTACGGCGCGCACGCGGACGTCGTGGGCCAGTTCAGCGCGCTGCTCGTCGCGCTGTTCACGTCGATCCGCACACAGGCACTCGAGCTGGCGGCGGCGATCATGCCGCATGTGCTCGAGCAGTTCGCGCGCAGCTTCGACGGCAGCTTCCTGGCCGTGATCAAGAGCATCATCACGTGTGCTGGAGACGACGACGAGTCTGCCGCGAGCCTCACGCGCGTCATGGTGATCGTGTGCGAGAGCGCGCTCGCGCACATCGCTGCGGCGGGCGGCGGCGCCGTGGACGCGCACGCGGCGCTGATCGTGTCGCTGTTGGACCTGGCGCGCTGCTGCGGGGCGACCCGGCCGCTCATCCTCGTGCGCTCGAACCAGCTCGAGCCGCTGCTGGCGCTCGTGCTGCACGCGCTCCAGTCGCAGCACCCGGACGTGGGCTTCGCGGCGCTCGACTTCCTCGCCGACGTTGGCGCGTGGTACGGCGAGGTGCTGCGGATACCGGCGCACCAGCTGCGCGCGGGGGGCGAGCTCGAGGGCCCCGTGGCGCTCCACCAGCTCATCCGCACGCTGTTCTTCGAGAAGGACGTGCAGTACCAGCTGCTCGTGGCGCTGTTCCACGCCGCAGGCGGTGCGATGCCACCGGCGCTCGTTGAGCGCGTGGCCGAGGTCGTGCGCTCGTGCTGGGCCTGTTTCGGGCGGCAGCGCAGCGAGGAGCTGGTCCAGCGCCTGCTCGCGGACGACGCGTTCGCCGGCGCGCACGTGGCGGCGCGCGCGCGCGCCGAGTTCGCCGGCACGATCGCCAAACCCGAGTGCATCGAGAACTCGCGCAAGTTCAAGCGCGTGCTCACGGCGTTCTGCGACCACTTCCGCAAGTCGCTCTCGGCGGGTGGTGGCGGCCGCTCCACTGCGGCGGCATCTGCGGGTGTAGCGGGTGTGGCGGCTGTGCCGGGCGTCGTGTCCTCGTAGGCTGCCGACCAGCGTGTTCCAATAGCAAGCGACTGACTGACTGACTGACTCAGAGGAACGGGTTCCCGACGTCCGCCCACGCGCTCTGGTGCTGGGCCGTTAGCACCGTGAAGAGGTGGCCGGACGGCGGGCGGTCCGCCGCCGGCGTCTCGGCCCACTCGAGGATCTTGGCGGCGATGTCGTCCGCCTGCGTCACACCCGAGCGTGAGTGAGTGGAAGAGAGGGAGGGAGAGAGGGAGGGAGAGTGAGCGCGACGCACGCTCGTCCAGGTGGAGAAATCGGCGTCCGCCATGAACTTGCGGTTCATCGGCGTGTCGATCGTCATCGGCAGCACGCCGAAGACCGACGCGCCGGCCGGCAGCGCGTCACTGCGTGGAGTGAGAAAGAGAGGTTAGTGAGAGAGAGGGTGAGCAGGAAGACGCAGAGTCCGCCCTCCCGCCTCGCGCTGCCACGTACACAGTGCTGGCGACGAGGTGGTGCGTGCCGGCTTTGCTGATCCCGTACGCCGCCATGCCGGGTGTCGCTGTCAACGTGACGCGTGCGTGTCAGTCGCCCTCACACACACACAACGTACTGCTGCACCGAGACACACACCTTTGAGCGCCGCAGCGGCGCCAGTGAGCACCAGGAGCCCTCCGGGAGCCAGCAGGTTGCTCGCGAGATGCGCAGCTGTGTGGCACGCAGCGAGCGAGCGAGAGCGACGGCGCGCGTGAGCACATGCGCTGTCCTCCCATGCGTCCACTCAACCCGCGAGACGCACACAGCATAGCCGACTCGGTGTTCATCTCGTGCATCTGCGTGGCGGCGGCGAGCGCCTCCGCGTCCTTGACGCTCCCACCGGCCCAGCCGCCGGCCGCGCACACGACGGCGTCCACTTGGCCAAAGCTGCACGCGTACACAACGTCGGGACGCGCGTCAGCCACACGCGCTCTCGCGGCCACAAGTTAGTACGCTGGCGAATCGTCACTCACGTGCGGCGGACGTGCTCGAGTACGCGCGGCGCCTGCGCGAGCGAGCTGCCGCTCCCGAGCACGAAGGAGGCGGGGGCGGCGTCGCTGCGGAAGTCCACGGAGAGCGCCTGCCACGCGCCGGCGCGCGCGAAGTACGCGCCGATGCCGCGACCGAGCGCGCCGGCGCCACCCACGACCACGAGCTTCTTGGCTGCCATCGCTAGCGTGAGGAGTGGGCGAATTGCGTTATGAAGACATGACGCCCCCCACGGAATCGTGGGTCTTCCTAACACGCGACTCATGCGCGGGTCGTCATGTGTGTGGGGCTCGCGTGTGACAAGGATGGGGAACAAGCGAGTGCCAATGAGGAGCTCCCGAGGAGTGATGTACTTGCACGCTTTGCGCTGCTGTCTACGCTGGAGCTCGCTCGACTGCACTGCCTAAGAAGGCGGGCGGCTACGGAGCCGCGCCGCGCAGCTGGAGCCCGATGTCGTGACGCCGCTGCTCCTTCGCCTGCAGCTCCGCTGCGCAGGCATCGAGCGTACAGAGTGCGTAGGTGAACACAGCGAGCGTACAGAGTGCGTAGGTGAACACAGCGAGCGAACCACTTGGCGCAGATCGTCCGACTGCGACGCACCGCGCTTCGCCTTGACGATCGCGTCGCGCCGGTCGAGAAAGAACACGTTCGCGCGCTTCACGAACGTCGCCTGGTCGGATACGATCGTCGGAGTGAGCGACGACTCCCTCGTGTGTGCGCAGAGCTCGGAGCGTCATGCGACCACCTCCACTCCCTCACCTTCTTGGGGCGGACGGTGTCGAGCTCCGCCATCGCGACCTGGAGCTGGCGGATCTGCGGAGCATATTGGACGTAGGTAGGAAGCGAGCGAGTGCTGCGAAGCACCTCCACGGCGCGCGCACCTCGCCCTCGAGCGCCGTCGCGAGCTGCCGCGCCTGCCATGATGGGAGCTCTTCGGTCGCCATCGCCCTTGTAATATTCAATTCACGTATTGCTCAGGCTCGGCAAGAAGGAGGTAGGCAGCGATCCAAGTCGCGGCGGCGATGACAACTTCCGCCGCGGTGAGTGCGTCCGCCGCCTCCTGGAGCTTCCGGCTGCGCGGACCGGGCGGCGCGACTGCGGCGCTCGAGATCGCGCCAGACGCGCGCGTCCAGCGCTTCTGTGGTAGATGATCTGCTCTGCCGAGCTGCGTCCTGCACTGCGTCGCCTCTCATTGACCGCCCACCATCTCTTCGCTCTCTTCGTGCAGAGCTCGCCGCGCAGCTGCTCCACTTGCCGGCGTCCAAGCCGCTCACGTGTACGCTCGCTCGCTCGTTCTGTCGCGTCGTGCGCGCTTGTGCTTGCCGAGCGCTAACGCTGCTGCTGCGTCTCGCAGTCCGCGCCGGCTTCCCGCCGCGCGTCGTGAGCTTCGAGCCGGGCGACTGCGTGCAGCACGTGTTCGCGCGCAACGACACGGTGGTGGTCGGTGTTGCGGATGCAGATGGCGGCGCGGCGACTATCATTCAGGGCTCGGGTGCTCCTCCCGGTCGCCGTGGCCGCGCGAGCACGACGACGACGACGGCAGCGGCTAGCAAAGCAGCAGCGAAGGCGAAGAAAGTGCAGGGCGTCTACACGCTCGGTGGGTCCGCCGCAGCGAGAGGCAAGCGGGTGGCGCGCGGCCACGGCGTGCGGCTTGGCGACGCAGTGGATGACGACGACGACGACGACGACACTCGCGACGCCAACAGCGCGAGAGCAGCAGCAGCTGGGTCCGGATCGGACGACGAGGCGGCACCGCCGCAGCGTAAGTACCGGCGCACGCAGGCGCTCCAGCTGACGTCCAAGGACGACGTGGCGTTGAGCCTCGCGAACGCTGTGAGCGGCCGCGGGACCGACCGTGCCGCCAAGTTCTTCCGCGCAGCCACGAAGAGCGCGGTGGAGCACCAGTACGAGATGGCGCTCGCGAACGCGCGTCTCAACGCCGCGCTCGCGAAGCGCTTCGAGATCCAGGACGTGGCGGCCGTGCAGCGCGCCGGCGAGCAGGACGCCCCCGTGGAGATGAAGGTCCGGTTCAAGGAGGGCGTGCGCAAGTGGAGAGAGGAGAGCGTGGCAATGCTGCACGGCGCCGAGCTGCAGGCGATTCTCAAGTACGTGCTGCTCTCGGGCGGCGAGACCGGCAAGGAGATGCTCAAGCCGTTCAACATGGCGCAGTGCTCGCCTAGGTGCGTTCCCCTGAGTGCTGCAGCCATCGCGCAGTGCGAGACCAGAGTGAGAGGTGGTCGGCGCGTGCGAGTGGACTAACGCTCCACTGTCGGGCGAGGGCAACAACAGAGTGTTCTGGAGCATCGCGCGGCTGTACAGCGGGGACGTGGCGCGAGGACTCGCAGAGTTGGTGCCGGAAGAGGACTGGTCGTACTTGGACACTCGGACGCGGTACGACGCCAGTGCTGCTCCGCCTCACTGTTGTTGCTGGCAGCTGTGTCGGATCTGACGCGGTGGGTGGATGCACGATGCACTGCATAGCGCGATGTCCCAGAAAGCCATCGAAGCGAAGGTGGGTGAATGCGTGGCGGGCATCCGCTCGTGGGGTCGTGCAGAGCAACTCGACCGACGGAAGTTTGATTCGAACCGGACACTGACGAACTTGTGTGCACTGCAGACCAACGAAGAGCACTGGAAGCAATGGAAGCGAAGTCGAGCTGATGTGCAAGGCTCAGCCGTGTCAGCCAGCACCGCCAGTGGCAACGAAGTCGTTGTGAGTGACAAGGAGGACGACGATGACGACGATGACGAGTCACAGACAGTGCGAACTGCCGTCACTTCCACTCCCGCTGCCCAGCTACGACAATCCACGACGTCGGTTCCGTCGGCCTCGGTATCGAACCGATCTGGACGCGGCTCGGACAAGACGTCGATCCAAAGAGCGCTGCGCGCAGCCACTGCTCGCGCGGCGCTCTCACGGTTCGATGTCGCGGCGCAGACAGCAGAAGTGGTTTCCGCGTTCCAACGGGACGAGGACAAGGAGCAGAGGAAGCACAGTGCGCCAGAGACGGCTCGAGACGACGAGGACACCGACACGGACGACGAGAACGTCGAGCCGACCACCACCGTATACTGCGACGCGTGTAACAAAGCCCGGATCCTCTCTGTGGACGAGGTCGAGCTGGCAGGTGTCAGTGCTGCCAACTGGACGTGTGCCAACGTGAGCGAGCACTTCTTGGCGTTTGTGAGGAGAGAGGTGGGCTGGCGGTCGGATCGATCTGATGGCGTGCATTTCTTGTGTCGCTGTGATGCCTGCGGCGACAGCTGCGCGAGGCCCGCCAAGCGAGCAGCTGCGACGACGTGGACGATGAGGTGGAGCAGATCGCCGGCGCGAAGATTGCGTCGCTGCTGCAGAAGGCTCGCATCCACACGCGGAAGGACCTTGCGAACGCGACAGCCAGCAAGACGCTGAAGCTGCTAGTGACTCCCCAAGAAGCTGCAAACGCGTCGCTGAAGGAGCGGCTGGCGAGCATGATCGAGGAGGTGCGCTCCTCTCGACTCGAGTTATGCGGAGCTGCTTTGCGCTACGGCGAGGAGCCGAACGTCTTCCTTATCGTGCACACTACCACACACACAGGCTCGCTTGGACGAAGTGAACGACTTCATGGTCGAAATTGTCGGAGACGCGGACCTCGTGGGGCTCTTGGAGCTGCAGAAGCTCGGCACGCCCGCGGACCTCGTGACGACGCCGCTCGATCTCGTGTATGACGCAGTGCGCGGTGACGAGCACGAGTGTGTGAGTGTGGACGGTGTGCAAGCGTGGCGGGAGCAGGCGAAGGCGCTCGTGGAGCAGTTCCCGTGGCTGAACGAGTGGCGCACGATTTAGTGGTCGAGTGCGTTCGTCTGGCAGCGACGAAGGATCTAAAAGCGACAAGGTGGTTCGTGTCGGAGTGTTGGGCTCCTCCTGTTTGTCGTGGCGCTCAGCTCAAGCAGCAGGATGGTTTCCAGGAGCCTTTGGAGTTCGTGCATCACAGTGTTGCGGTGTTCGCGACGCAAAGCAAGTGCGATTTCTCGTACTTTTACGAAACTAGGTGCACAAATTCGTACTTAGCACTTCACTTGAGGAATATAAGCCGCCTCGATTTAGATTTGATCCATACCTTTTCCAAGTCACAACTGCACGCTCCTGCTTCGCTGGCACGCACTCCCCTACTCTTTCCATTTCCAGACCGCGCCGCTCATTAGCTCTCGAGCTCCAGGAAGAGCTGCTCGCTAGCTCCCAGCGCGCCGCCTCTCGCTCGCTGTCTCTCGCCCGCCCATTCCCCCTCCCCTCCCTCCACTCCCCCCGTCCCGGACGATGCGTACCTGGGCGGCCAAGTGCGCAGTGGCGCTCGCGGGGCTCGCGGCGCTCGCGGCGGCGCCGAGTCGCGCCGCGTTCTATGTGCCGGGTGTGGCACCCGAGTCCTGGGCGGACGGCGAGACGCTGCAGCTCAATGTAAACAAGATCACGTCCACGAAGACGCTCGTGCCGTACGAGTACTACTACCTGCCGTTCTGCAAGCCCATGAAGACCCACGAGCAGCAGGAGAACCTCGGCGAGATCATGGCGGGCGACGCCATCATGGACTCGCTCTACGCGCTGCAGATGCAGCACGACGCGCGCTGCCAGGTGCTGTGCGAGCCCGTGACGTACGCGCCGGAGCAGACCCAGAAGTTCATCGACATGATCCGCGACGAGTACTACGTGCAGTGGATCATCGACAACCTCCCGGTGCTCTACCGCGACTCGGCAGAGAGCCCCGACGCCGGCTCGTACAAGCGCGGTTTCCCGGTCGGCGAGGTGGACGAGAGCGGCAAGTACCTGCTCTACAACCACGTGCGCATCATCGTGTCCGTGAACGCCGACCCGTACGCGGCGGAAGAGCCCGGTGCCGTGCCCAAGTGGCGCGTCGTGGGCTTCGAGGTCGTGCCGACGTCGATCAACCACAAGTACGAGAACGACCCGAAGGGCGGCCAGGAGCTCGAGTCCGAGACGTGCGGCAAGTTCGTCAACATCGAGGAGGTGTCGCAGGACAACTACATGTACCTCAACCCGGAGGGCCACACGAAGGTGCTCTTCACGTACGACGTGCAGTACGTCAAGTCGGACATCCCGTGGGAGGAGCGCTGGGACCGGATCATCAGCTCCAAGAGCTCGAACGACCAGATCCACTGGTTCTCGATCATCAACTCGCTCATGATCGTCGTCTTCCTCACCGGTATGATCGCGATGATCATGTTGCGCACGCTGCACCGCGACATCGCGCGCTACAACGAGGTGCAGACGACGGAGGAGGCGCAGGAGGAGAGCGGCTGGAAGCTCGTGCACGGCGACGTCTTCCGCCCGCCGCAGTTCTCGCCCATGATCTTCTCGGTCTTCGTCGGCACGGGTGTGCAGGTGTGCGCGATGAGCGCGACGACGATGGTGATCGCGCTGCTGGGGCTGCTGTCGCCGGCGAACCGCGGCTCGCTGCTCACGACGTTCCTGCTGCTGTTCGTGTTCATGGGGAGCTTCGCCGGGTACTACTCGTCGCGCACGTACAAGATGTTCAGCGGCAAGGACTGGAAGTTCAACACGATCCTGACGGCGGTGCTGTACCCGGGGCTGCTGTTCGGCATCTTCTTCATCCTGAACCTGTTCCTGTGGGGCAAAGCGTCGTCGCAGGCGGTGCCGTTCGGCACGCTCTTCGCGCTGCTCGTGCTCTGGTTCGGCATCTCGGTGCCGCTCGTGTTCCTCGGCAGCTACTTTGGCTTCAAGGCGGCGGTGGTGGACCACCCGGTGCGCACGAACCAGATCGCGCGCCAGATCCCGGAGCAAGTGTGGTACCTGTCGTCGCCGTTCAGCATCTTCGTGGGCGGCATCCTGCCGTTCGGCGCCGTGTTCATCGAGCTGTTCTTCATCATGTCGGCGCTGTGGCTGCACCAGATCTACTACGTGTTCGGCTTCCTGTTCATCGTGCTGCTGATCCTCGTGGCGACGTGCGCGGAGGTGACGGTCGTGATGTGCTACTTCCAGCTGTGCGCGGAGGACTACCGCTGGTGGTGGCGCTCGTTCCTCACGTCGGGCTCGGCGGCGCTGTACCTGTTCCTGTACTCGTTCCTGTACTTCTTCACGAAGCTCAACATCACGGCGTTCGTCTCGGGGCTGCTCTACTTTGGCTACATGGCGATGATCTCGATCACGTTCTTCTTCCTCACGGGTACCATCGGGTACTTTGCGTGCCTCTGGTTCACGCGCAAGATCTACGCCTCGATCAAGATCGACTAAGCCCTGCGCGAGCGGCGTGGTCGCGCGTGCGAGCGAAGGTGCAGTGACCGACGTGAAGTGAGCGCAGAAAGCGATCGACCGCTCGAAAGCAGGACGGGATCAGCAACTTCCTTCCACTCAGCAGATTCGCATACACGCCCGCGCACACACACCACGCAGGTAGACTCGAGCAGCGACACTGGCGGTAGGACAGGGAATACATTTCTCGGTTACGCTTCGGGTTCCAAGTCGGGTGCGCAAGTAAAAGATCGAAGGCGACTCGAGGTGCGAGACCACTGAGTTGATCAGGAATCCTTGTCCAGATCTGGTTCAGTCAGTATTGGTAGGACTGAAATACTGTGACGTGCTTGCAAAGTACGGAATCTAGATTGTTTGTCCTAAATCTCCGAATGCTGGTCTCTCTTTTCACTGTGTTTCACTATTAAATCGAAACAACTTGATTTCAGTAAGTCCATTCGAATGTTCCGAGAAGGATCGGAGTGGTCGAGCGTGACAAAAACAAGGTAGATCCCTCGATTTTATCTCGCTCACAGCTTGCTTCATGCGCATCAAAATGCCAACTCGAAGCCATTCTGCATTCCACCTCGAGGCGATCAAGTCTCTTTCCCTTCCCGCTCACCACTACGACTGCGACGACAACGACTGCGACCTCAGCGACCACCATGGCGACGGGCTCCATCACAACGCAGAGCGAGTGGCTCGCGCTGCAGCGCCGCTACCACGCGCAGCTGCTGACGCCGGACGACGAGCTCCCACTGACCACCAGCAGCAGCACCGGCAGTTCGTTCGCACGCCTCTTCGTGCGCCTGACAGACCCGGACCTGCCGCCCGCGTTCGCCGGCGAGACGGAGCTGCGTCTGGAGCTGCCGGTCGAGTACCCGGAGTGTGAGCCCACACTCGACCTCGCGGGTTTCCGCAGCCGTCTTACAGCACCACAGTTCTGCGCGATCGATGCCGCGCTAAAGACCCGCGCGCGCGAACTGCGCGGCACACTCTCGCTGCGCAAGCTGCTCACGTGGCTCGACAACAACTTCTACCCGCTCATGATGGCGGCGGGCGACGAGCGCAATGACAGGCAGTCGAACGATTCAGTCACCGAGAGCTCGGAAGTGACCATCACGCCAGACGAGTCCGTCGAGACGCCAGCAGCAACAGCAACAACAATAACAACAACAGGGACGCCGGCGGCGACGAAGGACAAGACGAAGCCGGCGGCGCGGAAGAAGAGGGACCCGAGCAAGACGCTGTGCCGGTTCTTCCTCCGACAGTCGTGCAAGAGCGGTGAGCAGTGCAAGTTCTCGCACGAGGTCCGCGTGAAGGCGGATAAGGCAACACACGAGGAGGAGCTCGCAGTAGCCGCGGCACTCGAGTCCAAAGCGCTCAGCAGCGCCTCGTCACCGGCGCTTCCCGAACCGCCTCAAGGCGACGTCGCGCCAGCGTCCAAGTCCAAGACTCGCAGGGCGAAGGCAGCGCTGAAGGAGGACAAGATCAGCACACCGTCACCTGTCGAGAAGGCGAAGAAGGCGAAGAAGCCCAAGAAGCTGCGCGTGTGCAAGTTCTTCGCGACAGACTCGTGTCGTGACGGCGAGAAGTGCAAGTTCCTGCACGAGAAGCGGCCGAGCGCCGCCGCCTCGGATGCGCCGCAGCAGCCGGAGAAGCCCAAGGGGATCGTGATCAAGGTGCTCAAGGCTGCGGCTCCGCTCGAGCCTGCTCCACAGTTCGCATCGAGCGATGCGCCAGAGCACTCAGATCCCTCGCCGGCGGCGCTGTCGTCGGGCGACGGCTGGTCTGAAGCGCAGCAGAAGGCGCTCGACAAGGCGCTCGTGAAGTACCCTGCAACGTTTGACAAGAAGATCCGGTGGCTGAGCATCGCGAGCGAGGTGGACGGCAAGTCGCTCAACGAGTGCATCGACCGCTTCAAGCTGCTGTGCCAGTTGGTGCGCGACGAGCAGCCTTCTGCCGGCGAGAGCACGCAGGAGAGCAGCGCGTCGGCGGAAGACGGCGACGCCGAAGACACCCACGCCGCGGACAAGCGCATCATCCCCGCGGACAAGCGCACGGCGATCCAGACCGAACCGGAGCAGACTGGAGCGCAGATCCGCCTCGACGAGCTCTTCCTGCACCAGATCGGGACGCTGGTGCCGCATCGCCTCGTGTGCCAGGTGCAGTGCGCGAACTGCCCGCTCAAGCTCGACGCCGTCCTGACGCTCGAGACGCCGAGTATCCGCAAGTGGTGTCCTCGGTGCAGCGTGCTGCACCTCGTGCACCTGCGGCCAGTGTTCGCGCATGCGAGCAGCTCGGTGCTGGCGTACGTCGACACGAACGAGAACTGTAGCGTCATGGACGTGGTGCCGAGCGAGCTGCTCGCGACGTGTCTGGAGTGCGGGAGCGAAGTTTTGTTCCCGGGCGTGGCGCCGGCGCGGCGATCGGAGCACGCGTGCTTCTCGTGCCACACGAAGCTCGCGCTGATGACGAAGCGGTACGTCGTCGGGCAGTTCACGAGCGATGGCGGCAAGGCGAGCGGCAAGAACGCGTCGTCGTCGTCTCCGAAGAAGAGCGCGCCGAAGCGGATCGTGGAGAACTTCGTCCTGGGCCAGCCGCTGCCGAACAAAGGCGCGTGCGAGCACTACCGCCACTCGCTGCGCTGGTTCCGCTTCCAGTGCTGCGGGAAGGCGTTCCCGTGCGACGTCTGCCACGACCTGAGCGACTGCGCCGAGGCCAATACGGGCAAGATCGCAAGCCGCATGATCTGCGGGCTGTGCTCGAAGGAGCAGGCGAGCGCCGTGAAGGAGTGCGCGTGCGGCAACGAGGTGGGCAAGAAGAAGGTGCGGTCGTCGCACTGGGAAGGCGGCCACGGCTGCCGCGACCCGACCAGGATGTCGCCGACCGACCGGAAGAAGTTCCGCGGCTTCAACAAGACGGAGAGCAAGAAGCAGAACCGCGTGGGGCTCGCGGGCAAGCAGGCTCGCCGAGAGGACGAGTGACGCATGTTGATTTGTAACATGTCAATGGACTTCGCAATCTTATCCCGCGGTGCTGCTTGTACATGCTTGACAGCTACGTGCGCACTCTCGAAGACTCGATCTCGCACACGAAGCCAGTAGACCGAAGCGCGCGCCGCGATGGTGCACATGAGCCTCGCCGGTCGCGTGAACAGCGAGGAGTACGCGATCTGCGAGCGTTTGCTTGGTACGTGAGTCGAGACGCGTGAGGACGTCGAGCAGGAAGGGAAGGCAGACACCCACGACCAGTCTCTTCGCGCAGACATCCTCTCGGTGACGCTGCCGGACTTCGCGATCTCGAAGACGCCGCACAAGCAGGAGCGGTGGCCGAGTGAGGCCGCGGAGCTCGCGCGCGTGTTCGGGTGCGCCTCGCTTCCTGCGTTTCGCGTTCCGCGTTTCGCGCGCGCCGTGATGTCATCGCCGCCGTGATGTCATCGCCGCCGGGCGATGGCGTTGCGGCGGATCATTCGGTGTCACTCTCCACCTTGGATCTGACGTCGCGCTTCTTGCTACGCGAACGCACGAACACGTACCCTCGCAGCTTCCGCGTGCCGACGTCCGCGAACCTCGTGATCTGCGATGTCATCGTGTGGTCCGACACCGGCCGGCTGCTCTGCACGGACGTCGACGCGTTCTCGACCTTCGTGGAGCGCCAGTACGGCGTGCGCCTCGATCTCACGGACGCCGAAGTCATGCTCTACATCAAGGCCAACATGGACGAGATGCGGCAGCAGCAACCAGCCCACAGCGCGCAGCGCGGCGCGCGAGCAAACCTCCCAGCATGAAGGCACTATTCGACAAATAAACCCTACTGATGAAATATTGTACCCAAAACGCATGTGTTTGGTCCATTCCGTTGACCGCACGTCACTCTCCACAAGATAAGCGATTTCTGATGGTGCTGCTCGTACCCGTGCGCGCGGCTGCCGCCCGGCTCTTCCGCGCCTCGCCGCTCGCCGCCGCCGCGTTCTCCACGGAAGCGACGGACGCTGCAGCCGCCGCGCTGCGAATGGTAGGTCGCTGGTCGCGCATTCGATGCCCGAGGCGTGCTGACAGGAGGGGGACTCGATGCTTCCTCTCGCTCGCTGCTGTGGACTCGTCTGCGTGCGTGTGGTGCAGGGCTTCAAGAAGGCGCGCAAGGGAGCCGATGACGCCGCGGACGTGGCTGCGACCGCGGCTACTGCCGAACCCGCGGTGTCGGAGCCGGCAGAGCCTAAGCCGTCGCCGCTGACAGCCGCGCAGCCGCTGTGGCTCGCGCAGACCCGCGACGCGACGGACCTGTCGGCGTTCGCACCGAAGATCGTGGTCGTGGGCGTCGGCGGCGCAGGCGGCAACGCCGGTGCGTAATGTCGAGCCGAGATGAGGCGGGCAGCATGAGACGGGAGGGGGGAGGTGCTGACGAGGGACGCGTGGGTCGCAGTGAACAACATGATCGCGCGCGGGCTGCAGGGCGTGGAGTTCCTCGTGTGCAACACGGACGCGCAGCACCTGCGCACGACGCTCACGGACAACCGCGTGCAGATGGGACCGGACCTCACGGGCGGGCTCGGCTGCGGCGCGAACCCGGACGTCGGGTGCGTTGCGCTCGTTGTGGCGCTGCTGCCTGGTGGCGGAAGCTGGTGAGCTGAGCGGAATCCGGTGGTGCGCTCGTGCTGCAGACGCGAGGCGGCGGAGGCGGCGATCGAAGAGATCATGGAGCGCGTGAAGGGAGCCAACATGGTCAGCAGCTCCTCGGGCTTATGTGCGCAGCGGTGATGGACTCACGCTGGATGCTGCACAGATGTTCGTGACCGCCGGCATGGGCGGAGGCACTGGCACCGGCGCCGCGCCGGTCATCGCGCAGGCAGCTGTGGAAGCGGGCATCCTCACGGTCGCAGTCGTCACGAAGGTGCGCGTCGCTCGCTCGCGTGGGGTGGCGGGCACAGCGCGTCTGACGTTCCGGTGTGCGCGGCGGCAGCCGTTCCGGTTCGAGGGCAACAACCGCTCGAAGCTCGCGGAGTACGGACTCTCGGAGCTCAAGCAGAGTGTCGACACGATGATCGTGATCCCGAACCAGAACCTGTTCAACATGTCGAACGAGCGCACGTCGCTCATGGACGCGTTCCGGTGCGCCACTGGCGTGCGGAGCTGTCGATCGCGGTGGCGGCGGAGTCGAAGCTGACGACACCCCGGGCTCGTGCAACAGGTTGGCGGACGATGTGCTGCTGGACGGCGTGAAGAACATCTCGGACCTGATGGTCACGCCGGGACTCATCAACCTCGACTTCGCGGACGTACAGTCGGTGCGTGGTGGAGGAGCGATCTCTGGGCGGTCGAGCGCGCGTGCGCTTACGGGTCGCGTGCGGCGCGCCAGGTGATGTCGAACATGGGCAACGCGATGATGGGCAGCGGCGAGGCGGAAGGCGAGAACCGCGCGCTGCGTGCCGCGGAGAGCGCGCTCGCGAACCCGCTGCTGGGGGACATCTCGATCAAGGTGCGCGCCGACGGCGGTGGCGCGTGTGGTTCGATCGCTGCGTGCTGGCGCTCAGCTCTCTGATCGTGTTCGCAGGACGCCAAGGGTTTGCTCGTGAACATCACGGGCGGATCGGACCTGACGCTCTTCGAGGTGGACGAGGCCGGCGACCGCGTCACGAAGGTGCGTCGTGCGAGCCATGCGTGCGTGTGTGTGCACGCCGTTCATCCTACCGCGACGCTGAGTCTCATGGATGAGCGGACGTCGTGGCGCAGGAGCTCGACGACCCGCACGCGAACATCATCTTTGGTTCGTCGTTCGACGAGTCGCTCAATGGCAAGATCCGCGTCTCGATCGTCGCGACGGGCATCGCGGACCCGGACAAGAAGTAGACGACGACGGATGCAGAGAGAGAGAGCGTGGGTTGTGGAGGTTGCTTCATAACAAAGCGCAGCGAGTTCGCGTACGCTGCTGCCGCTGCTGTCTGTGTGTCTATTGGCTCAGAACGTCACTTCCTCGACGGACTCGGTGGTCGCCGACAGCCGCCGCGAGCGGCGATCCGCCGGAATGGACGCAAGCACCGCGTCCATGTCCTCGTACGCGTCCCACATGGAGCTCAGGCGCATGAGCACTTCCTCGTACGTCGCCGACACGCCTTTCGGCAGCACGACGTTCTTCACCGCCTCGTCGAGCGAGACCTTCGAGTCGGTGCAGCGCTCGTCGCCGTATCGCTTGCCGTAGCCGCCGTCGTCGCTGCTCGCGTCGCTCTTGGTGCCGGCGTCCGACTGCGAGAGGATCGACGGCGACGCATCCGCCTGGGACTCGGCGTACGAGTCATCCGACCGGCTGCCGCTGCTGCCACTGCTCATGGTGTTGCTGTTGCTGCTCGTGCTCTTCTCGGCGTCGCTGCCATCGCCGTCGTCGTCGTCATCTCCCCGGAGCTGCTTCTCGCCGCGTGCCTGCTTCTTGGGCGGCGGGTAGGAGCCCGCTGGACCCGGGATCGTGCGCGGCACGTACGCGAAGGACGTGAGCGAGAGCGACTGCTGGATCTTGGAGACGATGGACGGACCGATGGGCTGCGCGCCGCGGATGAGGAAGGGCCGCACCATCTTCTTCGCCTCGTCGCCGCAGAGCGCGCACTTGGGCAGGTCGTTGAAGATACGCTCGACGAGCAGCTTGAGGAAGTCCTGGAGCGCCGTGACACGCCGGCGCACGACCGAGTTCGTGCGCAGCAGCGCCTTGGGCGGGAACGGGAACTTGGCGAGCGCGATGTGGAACGAAGCGCAGCCAGGGCAGCGCGCGGGCTGCGCGAGCGCGGCGAGCAGCTCCTTCTTGAGCGCGAGGAACTGCGAGTAGCGCCGGTTCACGGTCCACTCCTGCGCCGTGGGCTGCACGACCATGCAGATGGAGTAGAGCGTGTGCGACGGGCGGTTGAGCGCCGCCGGGATGAACACCTGCACGCCGCTCTGGAAGGACTGCTCTGTCTGCATGGCTGTTGGTGGTGCTGCTGCTGCTGCGATGAAGCGTGTGTACTCGCCGATGAGGGCGGCGAGTGGGGGACCGTCGGGGCTTCTTCGCGCCTCGTGTCGACTCGACTCGCCTCACGTGATCGACGGAGCCGAGGACGCAGCGGACGGACGGACACGACAGACGCTGAATTCCGAACTGAAGAGCTCCTGGCGACAATTTCGACGACGACGACGATGTTGCAAATTGTGCCTAGTAAAACTGGTGTTTTAGCAAACAGACAGATCGTGTGTCCACTCCAACAAAAAGATATTTAGCCTGCTTCACATCGGCTTTGCCTGTATATACTTGCTAGTTATACAATTAATTATTATATATTGGGTGACTGAACCTCTGTATATCAAATAGAGAGGCGGAGAGAAACCAGCGAAACGCCACAAAATTTAGAAGTTCGGGTGGATTTCCGAACGATTGCTAAAACGCGGTCTTTTAGTCTATTCGGACCAGGACTCGAACCAACAGAAATGAATGGAATCGAGGCGAGACACACGCGCGCGCGCGTGACCGATGCGATACGAGTGAGCCGCTCGCTTGCAGCAGCAGATGCTGGGTCGCCCTCGCCATCATGCGCGCGCCCATGGTTTGACACGTCCAGGTGGTGGCGATGCAATACGGTGGCGATGACGCCAGCTGGGATACACCGGTTTTCGTGGCTGCCGCGCAAGAATCACAAGTCATTTGCCTTTCACGCTGCTGCTGCTGCCCAACATAAACAGCGTGTCGAGTCTGTGGCTCGCACGAGCCCTTTCAGCTTTCGTGCGCGTGCTGCTGCAGCTCATGATGTGCTGCAACTTGTGCGCATGTGCAGCTCGCGCGAGTGTTCGTGTCATCTGGTGCAGATCGGACTCGTGGATCATGATGTATGTAATTACACAGTCCGAATCATGCAATTACACAGTGCACTGCTAGAGCATATACCCTCTCTGAAGCGGCACCACTTCACCCTCTTTAAAACGATGCGATGAAGTGAATTCCCGCAAATCCACTTGATCTCACTATGAATTCACAAGAATCCATCGATCTGTGACGACGCGGCTGCTTCGCGCAACTGCAATCGCGCTCCTGCGTCATCGGTCTGGTGCAAAATGGTAAAAATCAGCTGCTCAAGCCACTCGGGACTTGCTCGCTCCATTCTCCGATTCTCTGCCGCCTGCCCGCGCCACACACACCTCGGCTCCGCTCCGCCGCCCAGCACCACACACAATGCTCGGGTCGCTGCTCTGGGCCGCGCTCGCGCTCGCCGTTCTCTACGCGCAGGCGTACACGGTGCTCACGCGCTTCCTCTGGCTCGTGCTGCACACGTACTTCCGCAAGATCGAGCTCTTCGGCGTCAACAACCTGCCGCGCGAAGGGCCCGTGATCCTGTGCCCGAACCACCCGAACATGCTCGTGGACGCGCTCGTCGTGATCACCGAGTGCGCCAAGCACGGCCGCAATTCGTACGTGTGGGTCAAAGGCGCGCTCTTCGCGCACCCGGTCGGCGCCTTCATCCTCGATAAGCTCGGCTGCGTGCCCGTGTACCGCCCGCCCAAGGGCTCCGACAGCCTCGAGGACAAGGACTCGGCGCTCACGAAGGACGAGATCGACGCCGCGAACCGCCGCATGTTCGAGCGCACGTGGCAGACGCTCGGCGCCGGCGAGCTCATGCTGCTCTTCCCGGAGGGCACGTCGTACACGGCGCCAAAGATGCTCTCGCTACGCACGGGCGTCGTGCGCGTCGCCACGGGCTTCGTCCAGCACTACGACCAGCCCATCCCGATCGTCCCCGTCGGGCTCACGTACTTCAACAAGCAGCACTTCCGCAGGTTCGTCCCCCGCGCGCGCTGGCGCAAGTGTGGCTGTATGCTCCTGATGCTCGGACGCCGCAGACCGCTAACCCTTGATGACGATGCTGCCGCGTGACGTCGTGATGCGGAGCAGCCAGGTGATGCTCGAGTTCGGCACGCCGCTCGTGATCACGCCGGAGGACGTGAACTCGGAGGCGTTCAGGCGCGACGACCACGGCGAGGTGAAGCGCTGGACGAGCCTGCTGGAGCGCAAGATGCACGCGATCACGCTCAACGCGTCCGAGTTCAGCACGATCCGCGTCGCGCGCGTCATGCGCCGCCTGTTCCTCAACACGAGCAGCTCGATTGACGCGAACCAGGAGGTGCGGCTCACGCAGCACATCGTCACGCTGCTCGAGCGCGCCGAGCCGTCCGCGGAGAAGAAGGCGCGCATCGACGCGGTCCGCGACATGGTCGCGCGGTACCAGGACGACCTCGAGAAGCTGCGCATCAAGGACCAGGACCTCCTCGTGCCGATCCAGAAGCATTCAGTGCTGCAGCTCTTCCTCGAGCGCGTGCTGTACCTGCTCGTGCTGCTGCCGCTCGCGACGCCCGGGCTGCTCATCAACTTCCCGTACTACTTCATCGGTACGCGCATCTGTTTGCTCGAGGCGACGCGGCGGTCGTGACGAGTGGCCGGTAGCTGACGCTGTGACGGTGCGCTGGGATCGAACTGCAGGCCACAAGCTCAACAACCTCGCAGGCTACGTCGAGTCCAAGTCCATGTTCAAGATCTTCGCGGCAGCGTACGTGCCAGGAGTGCTCGTGCCATCGCTCTCTTGCTGAACTCGGACGCAGCTTCTCACGAACTCTCGCTTGCGTCGGGTGGTGCGGAGCAGTGTCCTGGTGCCGGTGCACTGGCTACTGCTGAT